>PVIU01019839.1:0-35433 GCA_004026605.1 Ondatra zibethicus
CTCCTCCTCCTCCTCCTCCTCCTCCTCTTCCTCCTTCTTCTCCTTCTGGCAGACTTTGCCAAAATTCTAAAAGAAGATGACATTAGCTTCTTAACACTCATTTGTTTCATCACTTGTTCCAAGTGGACTAGACTTAAGTAAATTATTTTAGGTCAGCTTTTCCCTTCTAGTGGAAGCCAGAGTGGGTATCTTACATGTTCCTCCAGCCCCTGTGCACATTACACGCAATGTGATAGTGTCTGAATCGAATTCCTTGCTATTCTCAGGAAAAGCAGTTATTTCTGGGAAGCATTCATCTGACAGGAAGAAACCCAGGTGAGTGAACACAAGGACTATGAGGGCTGCTGCCTGCCTTTCAGCCACGACTTGAATCAGGTCTAATGTTTCCAAAGTGGGGCTTTGACAATAAATCCTTTGGGGATGCAAGGATTAAAAGAGTATTTTAAAGTGATTAGACCCATTTCTCTTCCTGTCTGACTCCATTTCCTCATCTTACAGGAACAATTATGCTAATCTGTATTGCAAGCAGATTATTACAGAAGTCTAACTATCCCAAATTTTAGCCGCCTAAACTAATCAGTTATATATGAGTAAAAGCAAAGTCTGAGGCATCAGATGTGTTCAAAAGGAAAACTATTTATTAAATTCAGCAGAATAGAATCTTGTCCCCAATTATAGATGCTACAAAGACTCCCATTCCAACCTCACCGATGGCCCAAAAGAGCAAAGTGACTTCCCTTGTCTCTGTTCCTACAGAGAAGAGAAGCACACCAGAAACTAATGTTCATCTCCCTCTCCATTTGTTGTATCCTATCCAATCTCACTTCTCACAACCCACAGGGGCAGAATTTGAAGAGGATTAAAGGAGAGAGAGGGTTCTAGGTGGCAGCAGGTGCTGGGAAGCTAGTTGAGTGAGAAAAATCTTCTTGCATTTCATGAAGATTTTCCCCTACTTCCAAGTCTCCCTGCTCCACAGCCATTGCCCGCCAACTCTCCATTCTGCCTTGACCAGATAACTGGTGTAACCTTTTCTTGTTAATTTTTGTCACATCTGAAAATGCTCATCAATAGTTATTTTATATTAAGTATTATTTTTTATTTTATGTGTATGAGTGCTTTGTCTGCATTTATGTCTGTGTACTACATGCATGCCTGGTGCCCACAGAAGCTAGACGAGGCTTAGGATCCTTTGAAACTGGATTTACAGACACTATACTTTAGTAAGCATAGGCTAACTCTGTCAGAGCAGTTAAACGAGCCAAGTATGAATTATGAAAACAACTAAAAATTAGAATTCATAGATTGAAACTTTCGCTCTTTTAAAAGTACTATTAAGAAAATGGGGCTAGACACTTATATGACCCACTCCTATGAATCCTATCACAGGAGCCAAAACCCTCCCATCAATTCTTTGAGACACTTGCAAGTCTATGGTATGCTTGGATATGCCGGACAGGCAATCTTCCATGAAGCTGTTCCTTCATCCCTGGGAAAAAAAGACTGAAGAGACGACTCAGAGGTTAAAAGCACTTGATGCCTTTGAAGGCACCCAGTTCCCAGGCTTTTCAGTTCCCAGAACTCACATGGTGGCTCACAGTCACTTGTAACTCCAATTCCAGGGGATGTGGCACTTTACACTCCTAGGTACCAGGCCAGGCATAAGGCAGTGCACATAAATGTAGCCATGCAAGCAAAACATTCATGCACAAAAATAAACTAGTGTAAACAAAAATTAAAAAAAAAACATTTCACAATTAGCATGCTTCAAGTTCTCTCCACAATTTGTTTTTCCTGGACGACACTGACAGTCAACACAAGATGTTCATATAGATATTAAAACCCTGACTTCTCTTCACTCCTCCATATATATTGTTTCCCAGCCACTCCTGATTTTTTCACTAATTTTTTGTAAATTCTAAGTTTTAAAATAAATATCCTATTAAATACAAAAAATAAAGAAAGAAGAGAGGAAGGAAGGGAGGAAGGAAGGAAGGAAGGAAGGAAGGGAGGAAGGGAGGAAGGGAAGAAGGAAGGAAGGGAAAATGAAGAGATGGCTCAGTGGTTAAGAGTACTGGCTGTTCTTCCAGAGGACCCAGGTTTGATTCTCAACATCCATGTGATGACTCAGAATTACAGGGGTTCCAACATCCTCTTTTGGCCTCTGTAGGCATCAGGCATATGCAAGTGGTGCACTGACATACATGCAGATAAAACCCATATGCACACAAAATCAAATAAATAAATTAAGTCACAGATCTGTAAAAATGTTTTAATATATATCTGACATTAAACATGCTATCAAAATTTATAAATAGTTCTTAGATGTCATAAAAACAGCCCAATTAAAAATAGAACTAAGATGTAGCAAGCACTTCAAAGACCTATATATGGCAATAATCACATGAAAAAAAGTGTCCAATAGCAGGTCAATGCAAATTAAAACAAAAATAGTATAATACCAACTACACAGTAGTATTTGTTATGGAATAATCTTTTTGTACAGTGTGAAGGTGTATATTTGACAAGGTGCCTTCTGATTGGTTTGATAAAGAGTTGAATGGCCAATAGCTAGGTAGGAAGAGATAAGGTGGGATTTCTCTGCAGAGAGAAAAGAAGAGATGAATCAAGGTGGAGGAGATTTCTCTCCAGAGGACACAGAAAGGAAACAAGAGGTGCAAGATAGAAGAAAGGTAAAAAACCATGAGGCAATATAAATAGATTACTATAAATGGGTTAATTTAAGTTGTAAGAGCTATGGGATAAGCCTAAGCTATAGGCCAAGCTTTCATAGTTAACAATAAGACTCTGTGTCATTTCTTCGTGAGCTGGTGGTCCAAAATCTGTCTACACAGTAATGCACCTCAGATCATGGTGAGGCCCTTTAGAACAACTGTACCTCTCATACATTGCTATTGGTAATCCAAAACAAGAAGACTGATGTGGAATTCTCCTCTGTATGCTGTGAATGTGTTTTAGTACCATTGGTTAATAAAGAAGTTGCTTTGGCATATGGCAGGGCAGAATATAGCCAGGCAGGAAATCCAAACAGAGATAGAGGGAAAGAGTAGGCAGAGTTGAGGATATGCCACGTAGCTGCCAAAGGAGATAGATGCCAGAATATTACCGGTAAGCCACAGCCTTTTGGCGATACACAAATTAATAGAAATGGATTAATTTAAGATGTAAGAGCTAACACGAAATATGCCTGAACCTATGGTCAAACAGTGTTGTAATTAATATAGTTCATTGTGATTGTTAGAATCTGGACAGCTGGGAAACAGAAGCGCAGTCTCCACTTACAGAAGGCCATTTTGGAAAACAGTTTGCAAATTTCTTATATGTTTAACAGTCTTTTACCATATGACTATGGAATTTCACTTGTATGTCTCTTTTCCCAAAGACATGACAAATATAGGTTTAAACAAAAACCTGTATATAAATCTTTATAATAGCACTATCCATAGTTGAGTAAAAACTAAGAACAAGCAAAATGTTCATCAGCTACTGAATGAATAAATGAATTATGCAAAATCTATACACTAGAATACTAATTTAGTAATGTGAAGGAATTGATGCATGACAGAGCATGAATGTATCACAAGAACACCTGGTGAAGATATTCTTTTACATAATTACAAATTACAATGACATTCTAAAATAACCAAAACTATATTGATAGAAAACAAATCATTACTCTCTTGTAATCAAGCTGATAAGAATACAAAGTTTTCTGATGTTGCTGTAGTATTTCTATCTCAATTTCCTCTATAGAAATGCATTTCTATAAAGGAAGAAAATAAAGACTTCCTAAAATTTGATGAAAATGACCACACAACATACCCAAATTTATTGGACACGATGAAAGCAGTGTTAAGAGGAAAGTTCATATCACTAAATGCCTATATAAAGAAGCTGAAAAAATCCCACACTAATGAGTGAACAGAATACTTGAAATCTCTAGAACAAAAGGAAGCAAACTCAACCAGGAGGACTAGATGACAGGAAATAATCAAATTGAGAGCTGAAATCAATAAAATAGAATCAAAGAAAACAATACAAAGAATCAATGAGACAAAGAGTTGGTTCTTCAAGAGAATCAGCATAATAGACAAACCTTTATCCAAATTAACCAAAAGGCAGAGTGCGAATATGCAAATTAACAAAATCAGAAATGAAAAGGGGGACATAACAACAGACATGGAGAAAATCCAGAGAATCATTAGGTCATATTTCAAAAACCTGTACTCCACAAAATTGAAAAACTTGAAAGAAATGAACAATTATCTGGATAAATATCTCTTACCAAAATTAAGTCAAGACCAGATAAGCATTAAATAGACCAATAACTGCTAAAGAAATAGAAACAGTCATCAAAATTCTTGCATGAAAGACCCATGATGAGATGGTTTCAGCACAGAATTCTACAAGAGTTTCAAAGAACTAATACCAATACTTCTCAATTTTATTCCACACAATAGAAACAGAAAGAACATTGCCAGACTCTTTTTATGAAGCTACAATTACCCTGATACCCAAGCCACAAAGACACAACTAAGAGATATGGAGAACTACACTGCAGGAAAAAAAATGCCATCTTGAAATTTGTGGGGAAATAGATATAAAATATCATATTGAGTAAGATAACCCAGAGCCAGAAAGACAAACATCACATGCACTCACTCACAAGTGGCTTATAGACATAAAGCAAAGGAAACCGGCCTACAGTTCACAGTCCCAGAGAACCTAGACAACAATGAGGACCCTAAGAGAGACATACTTGGATCTAATCTACATGGTAAGTAGTAAAAGACAAGATCTCCTTGGGAGCTTGGGGACCATAAGAGAGGGTAGAAGGAGAGGAGAGAGGTGAGTGGAGAAAAACATATAGATCAATAAAAAATAAAAAAATAAGTAGATGAAGTTGAGAAAATAATAACTAAGGGAAAAAAGAAATGCATTTCTATGTACATTATCCAAAAAAATCATCAAGCTGAAAATACTGGACATAGGTGAATGCATTGAAGTCCTTCAAAAACTAAGAAATGGTTACTGATTATAAAGAAATATTTAATTACATTATTTTTAAAAAGAAATAATTCACTAAAATGATTGTGGAGTCAAATGCCAAGAAGGCATACTGAACTATCTCCTTCTTTGTCACTCTGCCTCAGAGGCAGAGCTGCCCGTGTCCCTTGCCGACTGCAGCATTCAGAAGAGTGTGCCCTGCACCTCACCTGAGCAGCACAGTGGAGCTGAACCTGTTGGCAGGGTTTCTGGTGAGCAGGCCCAGGAATAGAGGGCAGAAGATCTGGCCCTTCCACCTTGCTGTCTACTGCATTGGCTGAATTAGCTACTGCAGAGCTGGAGAGCTCACCCTGGTGGTGAGGATGAGGGGAACCCAGCTACTATCCCTGCCTAGAACCAGACCTATGAGTCAGCCCACCCCAACATCCACCTCACCTATGACTGCTGGAGCATGTGAAGGAGTCTGTCATGCAGGCATATGCAAGTGGTGCATAGACATACATGCAGGTAAAACCCATATGCACACAAAAGGCTTCAGGATCTCATTTACACGGGGCAACGACAGGATATCCAATAGAAGTCCCAGTGAGGGCCCAGTATTGATGTAGCAGAAATCAGAGGCCTCAAACCAAACCAATGACTCATTGCAATGACTGTATTTGCAAGTAAAGATGCCTGGACTAAAGAGTACATTGTACGACTCACTGAGTCACACTATAATTCCATGATGAGATTTCTTTCTTTTAATTTAATTTAATTTAATTTAATTTAATTTTGGGGGAGGTTGCAAAGGCAGAGGGTAGATATGAAGAAACAGGGAGATGAATGGGATCGGGATGCATGATGTGAAATCCACAAAGAACCAATAAAAAGTAAAAAAAAAAATCTCCCAAGAAATTCAGAAGAGATAGTGTGAAAAGCGTACCTCACTCTCCTTTTTCCAAATGGAACAGAGGATGGATGAAGACTATGGCAGGCAATGGGCTTGCTAAGCTGAAGCAGGAGATATTTCCTGCAGACAAATGCTGACATCTTGGAAGATGATGTGACAGAAGAAGGAAAGACCCCTACAAGAAACAGATAGAACCAGGTCACAGCTAAATAAGGCATTCAGCTGGCAGAGAATCTCATTGTCCGTAGCTCATCAACATTGCCGGTGAACCACTTGTGGTCTAAGAGAGGAAGAGAGGTGACTGCTTGAGAACAGACTGGGGTCAGTGGGGAGCATCAAAAGGAGCTACCTTAGAGCCTTGAATTAGAAGCCCATGATAAGGACTGTCAGAAAACTGACCCTTGCAGATGACAGGACTCTGCACACATTTAAGAGGTGGGACCTAAAAACATTAGCATAAAATACTAAAGGAATTATTGGATGAATTTCAAGGAGGCATTGCTATTGTGCACAATAGGCATCACATACCTGGGGTTGTAAGGAAGGCCTCACAAAGGGAAGCCTATTTTAGGAGAGCCATGTTGGAAACTTCCAAATTTAATCTAGTTCTTGGATAGATACTACTTTGGTAAACATTTTCAGGGGATTTTTTTTTTTAAGTCAGATAGGTATAGACAAACAAAATTTGATCACTGAGAGATTTGGTAGTTCAACTACTTATTGGTTTTACATTTCTTGCTTAGTGTTGGGATCATTTAAAAGGAGTAAACAAAATAGTTTATTTGAAGTCAAAAGTACAAGAAGACATTCAGATCCAAAATCATTACTATGTTAAGTAAGGGAAAAATCATTACTATGTTAAGTAAGGGAAGTAACAATATGAGGTCTAAGCCATTGTCAGCACCACTACTGAGACTTCTGAATAGAAGGAGCAGAATGGCATAGAGACAAATCCCTGCAAATGCATCCTACTATTGCAGAGAAACATAGATCAGAGTGAGATGCTGCTCAAAGTCTGCAGTTTCTGCACGCCCAATACAGACAGTGAGTCTGTACAGACTGTGATGGTACAGTCTAGGAAAATGAACTGTCATTCTATTTGGAAAGAAAATATTCTAAAACCTCCATGGGAATTTAAGGGGCTGAGGCTCAGACTCTCTGCTGGAAGCCTAGGGTTTAGGAAACAGATTCCATCACAAGACCTAACAATCCTATTTCAGCTGTAGTCCTGAAAGTGCTTGCTCCGAAGAGGGTCTGGAAAGTAGGGTGCTTGTAGATACTACATTCAATATGACAGCAGGGCACCAGAAATAGAAGACAGGAAGGTGGAAAGAGAGTAAGACCTGTGACTGCTGCTGTAACTTTAGAAATGATAAATGTCTAGATTTTCTTTAGCGGTGACACCGTCTTCAGTATTTACAACAGAAGAGATAATGCACCCTTAGATTTCCCCTCAGACACAATAGACTTATGCAAAACAATTCCCACTTGGGTGTATGCTCATGTTCATGAATATTAAGCGCCAATACCAACTGTCTGGCACGCTGTGATGGCTGCAGATGATACCTTTTCCCCTCCGGCTCCCCTTCTTCTGTCAGTAGCCATGACTCATTGCTGTGATCTTTGGCCACGTTAACGTGCACCTAGATTCAGGGCTGTGGTCACTTAGATAACCTCTCTATAAACTGGGGTTTGTGTTGGTCTAAGTTTAGGAATAGAGGGCTTTTCCATGATAATCCTGGTATGTCTTCAGTCTTCTAAGGTGAGTTTAGAGAAAGCTACACTTGCCTCGGTGAGAAAGGTCCCAGATAGCAGTGGTTGAACAAACAAAGTTCAGGCTCTAACAGATATCTATGCCTGAGCTCTGTAGCTGAGCCCACATGGAACAATAACTTGTGAAGGAAAAAATTAAGGATGCTAATTTTTTTGCATCTTAAATTACTTGAACTTTAACTTGGAGGAAAATTTAATCTATTGACTATTTTCTTCTGGGAATTTTACAATATGAGGGAGTTTATATATAAATTTTGAGCATCTTTGAGTTGTTCAAAACTTATTAGTGGAATATATTAGTATTACCATTTAATCAGCAAGATCTCTTATGTGAAATATTGAGCAGTGGCATTGCACATAATTTGTGGTGGAGAATGGAAGAGACATTAAATTCTCAGGCTTGGATGTAGTATATATTTGGAGTTATCTAATTAGTGTATAGTCTTGGAGCAATTTTATGACCCTACCACCAGTCAAAAGAGGAAAATCACTCTGAAAATCAGTATGGCAGTTTCTCAGAAAATTGGGAATCAACCTACCTCAAGACCCAGCAATACCAGTCGTGGCCATATACCCAAAGGATACTCAATCATACTACAAGTACATAGGGGGAGTAGGAAGGGTTGAAGGGGAGGAAGAGAGGAGGAGAACTTGAGGAAACAGGATAGTCGAGATGGAGGAAGGACAGAGATGGAGAACAAGGAAAGAGATATTTTGATTGAGTACAAATAATGTTCATAGCAGCATTATTTGTAATAGCCAGAACCTGGAAACAACTTAGATGCCCCTCAACTAAAGAATGGATAAAGAAAATGTGGTAATTTATACAATATAGTACTCATCAACAGCAAAATCATGACATCTTGAAATTTGCATGCAAATGGATAGAACTAAAAATCACCATCCTGAGTAAGGTAACCCAGACCCAGAAAGATGAACATGGTATGTACTCACTCATAAGTGGATACTAGCTGTAAAGCAAAGGATAATGAGCCTATAGTCCATGACCCTAGAGAAGCTAAGTAACAAGGTGACCCCTAAGAAAAACATACATAGTTCCCCCTGGGAATGGGAAATAGACAAGATCTGACAAAATTGGGAGCATGGGGGTAGGGGGAGTAGGAAGGGTTGAAGGGGAGGAAGAGAGGAGGAGAACTTGAGGAAACAGGATAGTCGAGATGGAGGAAGGACAGAGATGGAGAACAAGGAAAGAGATATTTTGATTGAGGGAGCCATTATAGAGCTAGCAAGAAATCTGGCCCTAAAAAAATTCCCATAAATCCAAAAGGATGACCCCAGCTAAGACCCTAAGCAATAGTGGAACAGGTGCCCGAACTGGCCTTGCCCTGTAGTCAGATTTATGACTACCCAATTGTCACCATAGAACCTTCATCCAGAAGCTGATGGAAACAAAGGCAGAGACCCACATTGGAGCACTGGGCTGAGCTCCCAAAGTCCAGCTGAAGAATAGGAGGAGTGAGAATACGAGCAAAGAGGGCAAGACCATGATGGGGATGCCCACTGAAACAGCTTACCTGATGATGGGAGCTCACCAACTCCAGCTGGACAGGGAAGAAACTAGCTTAGGACCAAATGTTACCCACTAAATGTGGGTGACAGTTGTATGGCTGGGGCAGACTGTGGGGTCACAGGCAGTGGCACCAGGATTTATCCCTACTGGCTTTTTGGAACTCATTCTTTTTGGATGGATACCTTGTTCCACCTAGATATAGTAGGGAGGGCCTTGGACCTTCCACAAAGCCATGTGCTTCACCCTGTCTGAGGAGCAGATGGGGGTGGGATGAGGGGTAAGGTGGAGGGAATAGGAGGAAGGAAGGGAGTGGGAACTGGGATTGGTATGTAAAAAGAAAAAAAACAGTTTGTTTGTTTCCTTTTTAAAAAATCAAAAGATCAGCACTTCAGCATAATTTGGACTTGATGAAGAGAGAGCGTGCTGCTGGGTGGGTAGGAAGGTTGGAGTGGATCTGTGAGAAATGAGTTGGGGAGTTACTATGGTCAAATTCAGAGTATGAAATTCTCAAAAAATTAATAAATACATAATTAAAAAGAAAGGTGTCCTTGAATGTGAGAATAACATTAAATAAATAAATGTTTTGTGGAAGAGAAACATATGCATTCTTAGATGACAAAAAACATCATTGTTAGTTTCTACTGATGTGATAAAATACCTTGACAACAAAACACAACTCAGGAGAGAAGGGGTGTATTTTAACTTACAGTTTCTGGTTGTTGTTCATCATTGTGAGGAAGTCAGGAAAGGAACTTTAAAGCGCTGGTGCTAACATTCACAGTCAAGAGCAGAGAGAAGCGAATGCATACAGGCTCACTTGTTGTGTGGTTGTGCTCATCGTGATTTCTCTACTCTTCCTCCATTCAGGCCCCATTGTCTAGGGAATGGTACTACCCACAGTGGGCTGAGTTTTTTCATAAAGTTAACTTAATTAAGATAATCATCCCACAGCAGTGTCTACAGGTCTACCCATTGTAGACAATCCCTCCTTTGAAACTGTCTTCCCAGGTGATTCTAGGTTGTGCTGAGTTGTCAACTAAAGCTAACTATCATGTGATTCATTTCTCAAAAGAATACAGAAGAAATGGTGGTAATTGGTTGGGGAATTACACCCAACCTCACACAATCCAATCATTACCACCCTTTCCATCTTCTGTGATCTGTTTGCTAACCCCATTGTCTTTGACCTGGCTTTCTTATCCAACCCTACTAGATATCATTTTTAAAAAACAGAAAGGAAAGGCGCTGACACAACATTATGAGACAAGGAACCTCCAAAGATGCCACTCAATTTAGCTGCATGCAGCCTATCCTTAAGAGTAGTTTGTTTCCTCGGTGAAACTCCCTTGGGGAAAACTAAATTTTCATTTGCAATTTGTTATTACTTGGAGATAGCTTCTGGGTTAAGAATGGGCACATGTGTTCACATCTTTCAGCTCAAGGACCCAATTGGTTCATTTTATCAATTTGATGGGACTCTGTTCCAAACACAAGGATCTTTTCCTTTTTTCCTTCCTTCCACCTTTCCTTTCTTCCTTTCTTTCTTCCTTCCTTCTTCCTTACCTTCTTTCCCTCCCTCCCTCACTCCCTACTTCCCTTACTCCCTTGTTATCATCTGGCTATGCAGCCAAAGATGACCTTGAATTCTGGATCCTTTTACTTTAGCCTCCTAAGTGCTGGGATTGCAGGCATGCACCATCATGATTGGTTTAGGATTTCAGTATCTATTATTTTGTCTATGTGAAGTAGAAATCAAAAATGTTTTCTTTTTCAGATCAATCTATTTTCTTTTTAAAATTTTTACAAGTTAGACATATATTCACTATAGCTTTTATAATTATAAACCTAATATTTTAATCTCTATTTTTATGTTTCTCAATAATAACATATTACTTAGTTGTTGTTTCTTATACTCAGGTATGTGATAAGAATGCTACTTTTGGGGGGGATTCTCTTAATTCAGAGGATTTGATACAAAAATTACAAAGCTATGGAGAGTAGGTTTAGAGATTGATGACTGGAAAGTACATGACAAGAATGGAAAATAAGTCAGGAAATATACTTGTGTTCAAGCAATGGCCAGCAGTTTAGACTGACAATGTTTTTTAATCAAACAAGGATCACTGGAGAGCAGAAACATTTCCAGACATGTGTTTTCTGAACAGTAAATTGGTGACAGCAAAGAGGCAGGAAGAATGATGCTACTCTTATAGAGATGTTTATAATAGAACTTGATTCTGATTTGGGGAATAGAGTCATCAAAACAATAAACTTATTCATTCTTGGAATTTTAAATTATAAGTCGGCAAATATTCAACTGTAACAAACAATCTCCATGGTGACAAATTAACTTTTCCATTGTAATATGAAAATATCTGTAGATAACACATGAACTCATGAGCAAGGTATGTTCCAGTAACTTTATTTGCTATAGTGTCTTCTCACAGGTTGTATTTTGTTGACCCCTGGTTTAAAGGTTTATGGTTCCAGTTCTAGCTAGTAAACTGTTGTCTTTGTGGTCTTAATTCAACTTCTGTCCCTGTCCTGGGATGCTGGACTATGACTCTGCAAATGACATTTCTATTTCCTGGAGGTCTGAAGCAGCAAGGAGGAGATGCACCCTTATTCTTGCTTTGTTTCCAGTTCTTGTTGGGATTCACCAGAAAGTTTTCTAACCAAGTGAGTTGGAGTTGGTTCAGTCTGTTCTCACAGTTTTGGAACACAGCTGTAAGTGAGCTGCTTGGAAGGGACCAGCACCACTGCTGGCATTCCCTTCTCCAGATGTGCATTTCAGCATGCTGAAGAACCATCCACGCTCCCAAGGGTTCAACCCCAGCCAGCCTGTCCACACACTGGATGCTGCCACCAGTCCTAAGAGGGTATCTGCTTCTTGAAGTCTCTGTCTTTGTGGTACATCAGTATTTCCTTGTACCTTTTTAATCCCTCAGGAGTTACCTACCCCATTCCTTGTACTAAATTCAATTGAAATAGCTGGTGTCATTTCCATTTCTTTCTGACTAAAATCTGATCAATATAAAATTATATTTTACTTAGAATAGAGTTTTATATTATGGATAGATAGGAAGTCAACTAAGTATAGTCTTGAAGCCTTAGTCCCTTAATATGATATATAATATATAGTATACTTTCAGAAATGAGTGACTTGAAGTCCTGAAAAATTGATGACTTACAGATGTCTATCTGGCTTCAGTTTTTGAAAGAAGTTGAAGGCATGTTATTCATCTAGAGGTATTGTTTATATGAGCAGAGAACTAGATGTACACACAGAGTGAAGATAGAAATAGGAAACATTTTCATTTTTATAAAATATGTCTAAGAAGATGGAAACACAATAAGCATAATAAAAGATTGTCCTAGAGACAGGAAAGACACATGTCAAATCCAGGAAATCAAGAAGTACTCCCAAGTTATATAGCACCAAGGGAAATTGCTAGGGACTTACTTGAGAATTATTTCAACAGAAGTTCAACAATACGACTATTTATTGCTGTTTGTTTATTTGTGGTTTTGACACTTGTCCCAAACTAACAATGTAACTGAGGATGATCCTGAATCCCTGATCTTGAAGCCTCTTCCTCTCAAGTACTTGGATTACAAGTATTCACCACCATGCCTAGTAAAATTGAAAGAAATGATGAGAGAAGTGTATTTAATGGTAAAAGACCATTTATGAGCCTAAATTAATCAAATAATTTTTGTGTGATTTTTATTGTTGATTTTTATTTAGACTGAGGAAATTTTTAGTTAGATAAGAATTATTGGTTGTGAGAGGGTAATAGAATATGTTTTGGTGGGTCTGGGCATGAGTCTAGGACCTCCGAGGAACTAGGCCTCTGCCAGTCTGGGCGTGAATCTGGTACCTACAAGGGAATAAGCAGAAACCAGAGATCTCTGTGGGTCCAGGCATGAGCCTGGGACCTCAGAAGGAGTAAGCCTGAGCCAGGACCTCTGTTGGTCCAGGCATTGGTCTGGGACATCAAAGAGAATAGGCAGGAACCTGAAACCTCTGTGGGTCCAAGCATGAATCTGGGACCTCTGAAGGAGTAAGCCTGAGCCAAGTCCTCTGTGGTTCTGGGAGCACTGGAGCCTGAGAACTACGAGGCAGTAGACCAGAGCCAGAGACCTTTGCAGGACCAACTCCAAGCCAGGAACCTCTGCAGGAGGGGATCCAGACCAGGATTTACAGAAACAGGTCAAAGCCAGTAACCTAGGTCAAAATAGGCCTGAGGCAACAATCTCCACCTTGGGCTGGAGCAGGACTGAGGCAACAAATTCTACAGGAGTCAACCAGCTACTTAGGCCAGAGTGGACCTGAGAAAGCAAGCTCCATGGGAGCAAGAGCTGGGAGCCAATCCAGTCCTGGGACACTGGTAGACCAGTACAGAGCCAGTAACCTGGTCCAGAGCAGACTGGAGACAGCAAATTCCACTGGAACAGGTACAGGGGAGTAACCGCTGAGTGAGTGAGCCAGAGCCAGAGACTGCTGAGGGTCTGGATGTGAATCTGAGACCTTCAAGGGAGTAGACCGGGTCTGAGCATGAGTCTAGGACCTCCCAGGAACTAGGCCTGTGCCAGGACCTCTGCCAGTCCGGGCATGAATCTGAGACCTCCAAGGGAGTAGACAGGAACCAGAGATCTCTGCAAAGCCAGGCATGAGTCTGGGACCTCAGAGGGAGTAGGCCTGAAGCAGGGGTTGGTCTGGGACATCAAAGGGAATAGGCAGGAACCTGAAACCTCTGTGGGTCCAAACATGAATCTGGGACCTCTGAGGGAGTAAGCCTGGGCCAAGTCCTCTGTGGTTCTGGGTGCACCTGATCTTGGAAACTACGAGGCAGTAGACCAGTGCCAGATACCTTTGCAGGACCAACTCCAAGCCAGGAACCTCTGCAGGAGGATCCAGACCAGGATTTACAGAAATGGGTCAAAGCTGGTAACCTAGGCCAAAGTATGCCTGAGACAGCAAACTCCAAGGTAGCAGAGCAAAGCTCCCAGGAGCACTGAGCTGTCTCCAGGAGCACAGAGTAACCAATGGGGTAACTAGAATTGTGGTACTGACTGTACCATGAGGAACAACCATCTGAGCTTTAGATTCACTGGCTTTAGATTCACTGGCTTTAGATTCACATGATTAATCAACAGAATATCAGACAGCCTCAATCACACCTATTAGAGGAAAAGATGAGTAGAAAAGATAAGAATACATGCAACAACACAAAGAGCAACACAACATGAATAAAATCTAAAGTGCCTACAACAGCAAGACTTGAACAACCAAATATAGATGAGGCAGAAGAAACTGACCTAAAAATAACTTCAGGAGAATGTTTGAAACTCTTATAGAGGAAATGAGAAATTCCCTCAAAGAAATGGAGGAAAAGACAAACAAAATATTGGAAGACACCAGCAAATCCCTTAAAGAAAAACAAGAAAAAGAAATAAAACATATGAAAAAAAACTATTCAAGACTTGAAAACTGAAATAGAGACAATAAAGAAAACACAAGCCAATGGAATTATAGAAACAGAAATCATGAGAAAATGATCAGAAAGCACAAACACAAGCATGAACAGCAGAATACAAAAGATAGAAGAGAGAATCTCAAGCACTGAAGAGACAATAGAGAAAATAGACTCATTAGTTAAAGAAAATATTAAATGTAACAAAAGCTTAACCCAAAATATCCAGGAAATACGGGACAACATGAAAATGCCAAATCTAAGAATAATAGGTATAGAAGAACAACTCAAAAGCACAGAAAATATATTTAACAAAATCATAGAAGAAAACTTTCCCAACCTAAAGAAAGATTTGCTTATGAAGATACAAGAAGCTTACAGAACACCAAATAGATTGGATCTAAAAACAAGACCACTCACCACATAATAATCAAAACACTAAACATACAGAGTAAAGAAAGAATATTAACAGCTGCAAAGGAAAAAGGCCAAGTAACTTACAAATGTAGACCTATAAGAATTATACCTAACTTCTTATTGGAGATAATGAAAGCCAGAAGGTCATGGTCAAGTGTTATGCAGACATTAAGAGACCATGGATGCCAGGCCAGACTACTATATCCAGAAAAACTTTCAATCACCATACAAGGACAAAACAAGATATTCCATGACAAAACTAGATATCAACAAAATCCAACCAAAAACCCAGCCTTATTCAAAATATTAGAAGGAAAACTCCAACCCAACGAAGTTGGCTACAACATCAAAAACACAGACAATTAATGATCTCATAGCAGCAAATCTCAAAGAAGGGAAATATGCACAAATTAAATCACCAACAATGAAAACTAAATTAACAGGAGATAGCAATAACTGGTCATTAATATCCCTTATTATATACGGACTCAACTCACCTATAAAAAGGCACAGGCTAACATATTGGATACTAAAACAGAATCCATCCTTCTTCTGCATACAAGAAACACATCTCAACCTCAAAGACAGACATCGTCTCAGAGTAAAGGGTTGGGAAAAAATATACCAATCAAATGGACCTAAGAAACAAGTGGTTGTAGCTATCCTAAAATCTAACAAAATAGACTTCAAGCTAAAATCAGTCAAAAGAGACAAAGAAGGTCATTTCATATTAGTCACAGGAGAAATCCATCGAGACGAAATTTCAATACTGAACATCTATGCCCCAAATACAAGGGCACCCTCACATGTAAAAGAAACACTTCTAAAGCTTAAACCATACATTAAATCCCACACACTGATAGTGGGAGACTTTAACACTCCCCTCTCACCACTGGACAGGTCAGTCAGACAAAAAATGAGCAGAGAAATAAGAGAACTAATAGACGTTATGACTCAAATGGACTTAACAGACATCTATAGAATATTCCATCCAAACAGAAAAGAATATACCTTCTTCTCAGCACCTCATGGAACCTTCTCTAAAATTGACCACATACTCGGTAACAAAACAAACCTCAACAAATACAAAAAAATTGGTATAACCCAATGTACCTTATCAGATTACCATGGTTTAAAACTAGAAGTCAACAGCAATACTAATTCCAGAAAACCCACAAACATACAGAAATTAAACAATGCTCACCTGAATCATCAATGGGTCAAGGAAGAAATAAAGGGAGAAATTAAAGACTTCCTAAAATTCAATGAAAATGACCACACAACATACCCAAATTTATGGGACACAATGAAAGCAATGTTAAGATGAAGTTCATAGCACTAAATGCCTCCATAAAGAAGCTGGGAAAATCCCACACTACTGAATTAATGGAACATTTGAAAACTTTAGAACAAAAAGAAGCAAACTCACCTAAGAGAACTAGATGGCAGGAAATAATCAAATTGAGAGCTGACATCAACAAAATAGAAACAAAGAAAACAATACAAAGAATCAATGAGACAAAGAGTTGGTTCTTTGAGAAAATCAATAAAATAGACAAACCTTTATCCAAACTAACCAAAAGGCAGAGAGAGAATATCCAAGTAACAAAATCAGAAATGAAAAGGGGGACATAACAACAGACACAGAAGAAATACAGAGAATCATCAGGTCATATTTCGAAAACCTGTACTCCACAAAATTGGAAACTTAAAGGAAATGGACAACTTTCTGGATAAATATCACTTACCAAAATTAAATCAAGACCAGATAAACAAATTAAACAGACCTATAACTGCTGAAGAAATAGAAACAGTCATCAAAAGTCTCCCAAACAAAAAAAGCCCAGGACCAGATGGTTTCAGTTCAGAATTCTACAAGACTTTCAAAGAACTAATACTTCTCAAAGAACCAATACTTCTCAAATTATTCCAACAATAGAAACAGAAGGAGCAATGCCAAACTCTTTTTATGAGGCTACAATTACCCTGATACCCAAACCACACAAAGACATTATTAAGAAAGAGTATTACAGACCAATCTCACTCATGAACATTGATGCAAAAATACTAAATAAAATACTGGCAAATTGAATCCAAGAACATATGAGAACCATCATCAACCATGATCAAGTCGGCTTCATTCCAGAGATGCAGGGATTGTTCAACATATGAAAATCTGTCAATGTAATCCACCATATAAAAAAACTGAAAAATATAAACCACATGATCATCTCATTAGATGCTGAAAAAGCTTTTGACAAAATACAGCATCCCTTCATGAAAAAGTCTTGGAGAGAGCAGGGATACAAAGAACATACTAAACATAATAAAGGCAATATACAGCAAGCCAACTGCCAACATCAAACTAAATGGAGAGAAACTCACAGCAATCCCACTGAAACCAAGAACAAGACAAGATTGTCTACTCTCTCCATATCTATTTGATATAGTTCTTGGGGTCCTAGAGCAATAAGGAGCAAAAGGAGATCAAGGAGATACAATTTGGAAAAGAAGAAGTCAAACTCTCACTGTTTCCTGATGATACTATAGTTTACATAAATGACCTCAAAATTTCTACCAAGGAACTTCTATGACTCATAAACACTTGCAGTAATATAGCAGGATACAAGATTAACTCAAAAAAAAATCAGTAGCCCTCCTGTACACAGATGATAAAAGGGCTGGGAAAGAAATCAGAGACACAACACCCTTCACAATAGCCATAAATAGCATAAAATATCTCACAGTATCTCTAACCAAACAAGTAGAAGACTTGTATGACAAGAACTTTAAATCTATAAGAAAGAAATTGAAGAGGACACCAGAAAATGGAAAGATCTCCCATGCTCTTGGGGAGGCAGAATTAACATGGTAAAAATGGTAATTTTACCAAAAGCAATCTACAGATTCAATGCAATGCCCATCAAAATCCCAGCAAAATTCTTCACAGACCTCATGAGAACAGTACTCAACTTCATATAGAAAAGCAAAAAACCCACAATAGCCAAAAGAATGCTGGACAATAAAAGAACTTCTGGAGGCATCACAATCTCTCACTTCAAACTCTCCTACAGAGCTACAGTATTGAAAAAAGCCTGGTATTGGTATAAGAACAGACAGGGGGACCAACGGAACCGAATAGAAGAGCTGGATATTAATCCACACAACTACGAACACCTGATTTTTGACAAAGAAGCAAAAAATATCAAATGGAAAAACGAAGGCATATTTAACAAATGGTGTTGGCATAACTGGATATCAAACATATAGAAGAATAAAAATGGACCAATATCTATCACCATGAACAAAACTGAAGTCCAAATGGATCAAAGACATCAACACAAAGCCAGCCACACTGAACCTTATAGAAGAGAAAGTGGGAAGCACATTTGAACAGATTGCCACAGGAGAGCACTTTCTAAATATAACCTCAGTAGCATAGACACTGAGAGAAACAACTAATAAATGGGACCTCCTGAAACTGAAAAACTTCTGTACAGCAAAGGACATGGTCAACAAGATAAAATGACAGCCTACAGAATGGGAAAAGATCTTCACTAACCCCACATCAGACAAAGGTCTGATCTCCAAAATATACAAAGAACTCAAGAAATTGGTCATCGAAAGAACAAATTATCCAATAAAAAATAAAGTACAGACCTAAACAAAGAGCTCTCAACAGAGGAATATAACTAGGCTGAAAGATAGTTAAGGAAATGTTCAACATCCTTAGTCATCAGAGAAATATAAATCAAAACAACTCTGAGAGTCCATCTTATACCTATAAGAATAGCCAAGATCAAAAACACTGATGACAACTTATGCTGGAGATGTTGCGGGGTAAAGGGAACACTCCTGCATTTTTGATGGGAATGCAAGCTGGTACAGCCCCTTTGGATGTCAGTGTGGTGATTTCTCAGAAAATTAGGAAACAACCTTCCTCAAGACCCAGTAATACCACTTTTGGGTATATATCCAAAGGATGCTCAATCGTGCCACAAGGACATATGCTCAACTATATTCATAGCAGCATTGTTTGTCATAGCCAGAACCTAGAAACAACCTAAATGCCCCTCGACCAAAGAATGGATAAGGAAAATATAGTTAGTACATTTACACAATGGAGTACTACACAGCAGAAAAAAATAGTGACATTTTGAATTTTGCAGGAAAATGGATGGAGCTAGAAAACATTATTTTGAGTGAGGTAACCCAGACCCAGAAAGACAACTATCACATGTACTCATTCATGGGTGGTTTTTAAACATAAAGCAAAGAAAACCAGCCTACACATCACAACCCCAAGATCTTCGACAACAATGAGGACACTAAGAGAGATCTAATCTACATGGGAAGTAGAAAAAGACATGATCGCTTGAATAAGTTGCAACCGTGGGGCCCTTCAGGGAGGATTGAAGTGGGGAGGGGAGAGGCAAGGAGGGGGGCAGAGATAAAAATATAGATCTCAATCAAAATTAATAAAAAAGAGAGAATGTTTTAGATAAGGGAAAACACATAGTACCTGAATGGCAGAGTGAAGATATCTGAGATAGAAAAATGAAAATAATTAATAGAAAAACACCCTTTTCTATGAGATTTGGATAAATTCAAGTGTGGTGAAGAGAGGAGTTAAAGTGTATATAAACAATGAAACATGTTTATCCCTTAAACAACGATACCAAATAAAATTCCACAATTGTCTCCTAAACATAGTTGAGGCCAACTCAAATCAATGAGCTGTTTATTCAGTAAAGGTAACTCCCCTTCAGACTTAGCTGCTTAGAATGCTGTGGGAAGAAAGCCTTTTATTTGTCATTCCCAGGAGGGCTGGGTCTGCAGAAACATGCCTTGCTCAAAGTCTCTCCTTCCTAGGAACATCTCATGTCTACTGATGTGACCCAATATAGAACATATCTGATGAGTCATTCAAATGCAGAGCTCCAAAGGGGAGATAATTAAAACCATGGAACCCATGCTACAACCTGAAAAAAGACAAACCAGCTTCCTCCCTGTCTATCCATAGATATGCCCGCAATGTCATTTTGAGTACTAAACTGCTCCCAGAGTCTGTCTCAAGAGTGCAAAAACAAACTCCAGGCTTACCTCTTACAGCTTGTTCATCAGGACCAGCATTTGCACCCTTGCCTCACTGTGCTCTCTAAATCAAGTCATTTTGTCACAAACTCTCCAAAATCCCAATCAGTTTCCTGCCTTGTAAGATCTGCCTCCAGGTCACCCAGCCTAGTCTTGGATCTAGCAATTACCTCAGTACATTCAATACATTTGGTTCTGCTTGGGGCACAAGTTCTGATGTTTTCTGGCGCTGATAGTGAAAAGCTTGCAGCAAAAATTATTATTATTATTCCTTTCAATTGTAGGAAGCTAGTAGCATCAGTGAAAGAAAAATGTTGTCAAATACCTCTGATGAGGTAACTAGAACTCATGAAAGTGGGGTCCTTAAAAATCTTCTTTGAGGGGAGCAGAAAAAAATGTAGAGCTCAATACAAATAAAAAAAATCTGCTTTGACTTCGATGTCATTTGGCTCTAAGATGGCTTCATTTCATTCTGAGAATTTTCACGTCTCTGATTTCCGTAGACTTCTCATTTGTCCTCCTACATAATCCTCTCCTGATTTAAAAAACAAAGCAAAACTCAACAAGAGGAGCTGGTAGTCACAGAAAGCGTGTCTCCTCCTTGTTCAAGATATACTGGAATGGGTTTAAGAGCATATGGACAAAAAATAGTTTTCCTGTCAAATAATCCTGAGATGGACTGTGGTGTGCTGAGACATGGTTTTGTTCCTGATAAGAAATATCGTGTTTATTGCATTTCACCAATCCTAAGGTTTTCAGATATGATTGTTTCCTGTGTATTTCCAGTAGTTATCACTAGCTTGTTTTTCTTCTTTGCATGTGCAAGTGTGTGTGTGTGTTTGCTGTGTCCATGGTGTATATACTCCTTAGTATGGCGGTATATATACGTGTACCTATATACTTGTATCTGGGGAGGCTAGAGGTCAATGAAGGATGTCTTTTCTCAATCAATTTCCACCTTTAATTTTTAAGTCAGGATCTCTTTGTAAACCTGAAGCAAGTTAATTTGTCTAGATGGGCTGTCCAATGAGCTACAGGGTTCTGCCCATCTCTGCTCTTTCTCCTCTTCCCCATTGCTGAGGTTGTAGACATGTGCGGGGTCTGAGGATCTGAACTCAGGTCCTTATGCTCGCACAGCAAGTGCATCTCCCCAACCCGTAGACTGTGTTTCTCCTCCCATCCCTTCAGTTTTTCAAGACAGGGTTTCTCTGTCTAAAAGTCCTGGCTGTCCTGGAACTCCTTAGTAGACCAAGCAGGCCTTGAATTCATTAAGATCAGCTTGCCTCTGCCTCCCACATGCTGAGATTAAAGGCGTGTGCCACCACCATTTGGCCATTAGAATGTATTTCTTATTTACTAAATTTCAACCAATTTCTTCCTTTCTTAAATAAAAACAACTCACACTAGCTACCATTGAATGGCTATTAGAATAAGCCCACTAGCTCTCTGCTGATGTCATGTTTTGTTCTTGAAGCCAGCAAACCCTACTGCTGCTTTTTAGGTCCAGTGGTCCCGGTGTTTTCTTTTCTATTATTTCCAGAAAACTGTTCCAATTTCTCTTCTTTAAATGCATTGTTGTTAAAGGCAGGAGGGGTAAGACTCTAATTATGTCAACTTCATCCCCACGAAAGATCCTTAACTCAAATTTACCAGATTATGACTTGTTAAACTTTTGAAGTTTGGGCGTATTTGAAGTTGTGGGTTTTCACCTCCTTTTATTATCTTCACGATCAAGAGCAAATGGTGTCTAGAGGTATCGACTATCACAAGGTCAAGCACCCAACCTAGCTCAGCCTCTTCCTGCCGAGCTTGAACTGAGAGTAGGGGCTATTTCACAGTTATTTGTACTAGAGGCCCAGCACAGGTGGGGCACCAGAGATGAGACAATGCCTAGACGCCTATAGTCTAGAAACTCTGCCACCACTACCACCCTGCCAGCAAAGAACAAAACAGAAATTCTTGCTAAGCACTTTTTTCCATAGTATAATTTGTTTTTCTGAAGAGGTGTTGTAGATCAAATTAACACATGAATCTTTCTCTCTCTCTCTCTCTCTCTCTCTCTCTCTCTCTCTCTCTCTCTCTCTCTTTTTAAATAAAAGACAAACCTGAATTTTAAATTGGTACTTCCTTTTAAGAAAAAAGATTAGAAACTTTTTTTTTGTTTTTGTTTTTTTCTTGCTTGAAAGAAAGTTTACAGTTTGGTTATACAATGGTCACTAATAATCTGCCTAATTAGTCCATTTTCTGTTGTTATGGTTGTCAGAAGCTCGTCGACTCTTACACTTTGTGTCCATTTCTTTCTCCACAACTATCACCAGTTTTGAGTCTTCCAGTTTCTTTGTTACCACCTTCACGTCCTCAGCTTTGTCTCTGGGATAGGGAGAGAGAAAGAAAAAGAGAGAGAGGAAAACGACTCTGACTTGAAGTCTGGGCTTGTGAAAGATCAGGCCACGTTATCTGCCCCAAGTGTACCCACGTTCTTTAAGTCCAAACTCTTGTATATAGACTTAAGTGGTCATCTGGTTAGGTAGTTCATATTGGCTCACAATTCCATATGTAGAGCAAGCTAGCTTCAAGCTCATGGTCTTCCTGCCTCAGCCTCTCTAAGGCTTGGGATTATAACCTTGACTGTCACAACATCTGGAACCCCACACAGCTTGGCCTCTTCCTCCTGTGTTCACCAGAAGTCTCTCAGACTTGAGCGTTCATAATTGTTCTTATTTCTCAAAGCACATTCCCTTTTGTCTGTGTAGTCACCTTCACACACACATCACAATGTCAGACAAATTTTAATGCCTTAATTTCTTCTGAAAAGACTTCTTACTCATCCATGTGTTCGTGACTGTAGTCCCTACGGGCAAAGACAGATTCACATGAGAAAAATGTGGAAAGTTTTTTAATAGAAGTATTCTGTTTATATCCAGACACAGACAGGAACTTCTGATTTTTTTTATGGTTTGGTTCTGACAAACCATGGGAAAGAGTAATTGAGCAGGTAGGGGCTTGATTTCAGCGTGAAAAACCAGGAAAACTTAGCAAAGCTATTTCATCCCCCATCCGGCTGTGTTCTTATGACTTGAGGGAGCGACATTCCTTTTTTCCCAGGATAGGAGTGATGTGGGAAATCTTTCAGTATATGTGTTGCTTTTATTGGTTAATAAAGAAATTGCTTTCAGCCAATGGCTTAACAGAATATAGCTAAGCTGTAAGATATATATATATATATAGATAGATAGATAGATATAGATAGATATAGATATAGATATAGATATATAGATATGTATAGATATATAGAGAGATATATAGATATATATATAGAGAGAGAGAGAGTAGGTGGAGTCAGGGAGAAGCCATGTAACTGCCTCTGGAGAGAGATGTGCTGGAACCTTGCTAATAAGCCACAGCCATGTGGCAATACATAGAATAATAGAAATGGATTAATTTAGGGATATACTAGAGTCATTGGCCAAGGAGTATTGTAATTAACACATATTTCTGTGTGATTATTTCAAGTCAGGGTGGTCGAAAAATGTACTAACAGCTTCCTGCAACAAATTGGTGCACCAACATGGGCTGACTACATCCACATAAAAAAGCCTGAGAAAGCTTGAAAAGGAATTCTAGCCACAAAACAGAGTTTAGTACAGTTTCTTGGTAGCCAGCATTTTTTTTTCAGATGGGCTCTGTTTGTTGGTGGCAAGCAAGAGCACCACAGCTCCTTCAAGAGTGATCTTCCTGATTCAGCAGTAGCAGAAAAAAACCAAAAAATCAAAAAACAAAAAACGTACGGTTTCAAAACAAACGGTGTTCTTTCTCATTCTTATTAGTTGCTCAAACAGCTCTGGCCCTTTCAAGAGGCTGAGCACTTAAATGGGGACTGTGAGCAGCATGTTACAAATTGCTTACTGGTGACACAGATCCACTGTGACCCCAGAGCTGGGGTAATGTGCATGACTCTCAGAGGCAGTGAACATGTCTCCACCATGCTGGGCTGGGCAGAGCCAACAGGCAGTGCTGTAGAGTTGGTCCTAGCCATGCCCACTTAGCATAATTAGAGATATACATGCGATAAAGACAAATCCAGATGTAAAAGACCTCTAAATAGGCCACACTGTTGGATAAATGTACATAGGGTTAGGAGAAAGAATAAAGAATACAGATAGTTATAAAAAGAGTAAATGGTTTTTATTAAAAAGTGAAGTCTTTAAAGAAACAGAGTACAGATAGTCATTGATGAAAGGAATAAAGAAAAACAAGCCACGTAAAGATGGAAAATACACAGAAAACCTGGATTATGTATATTATTGTGTTTTGTTTGAATTTTTTGACTGTGAGTGATCTAAGTACAGAGAGACATTTCATTGTATGAGCTGTGAAGCTAAACAAACATATATATTTTAAAAGTTTTTTGACTTCAAAATTTGGGTCTAAGGATATGTTACTTTGGAAAAGAGGTTCTGCTTTTGTTTCCACAGGGGATGAGAACCTGTGGATTCTTTCCAGACTAATGTGATTTGATGAACCAAGACCCCCCCTAAAGGTCTCCGTGAACCCCCCAATTAGTTCACCCAACAAAAAACAGGAAGCAGTTTGGAGAGAACTACACCCAAATTCCCAAATATTATTTATAAATGTTTCTTTACATTTAAAGGGGGATATGATTATTATATGAATAATTTGCATTGGTATGGATCTTGGTCTATTGATACAAATTTAAGGTCAATTTTGTTATAAATATATTTCTGCTCTTGATTAAGTATTGTGTTTGTGCAGCTCATTTAAAAATGTAATGTATAATTAAGAAATATAGGTTAATAGTCATCTATAATAGACAGGTTTGTATTAATGTTTCTTAGGTTTTCTAGATATATAGAGATATATTTCAGTTAGACAGATAATCTTCAAGCCTTTCAAAGACCTATGGAATATGGCATTTAAAATGTTTTAAGAACTTAAGACTTTTCATGACAGTGAGACATATCTGTTCCTGGCAGCACCAAGCTACTTCAAGAGGATGATGGACATCAGAGATGCTCCTTATGGAGTTGTTTAGCCATTTGTGCAAGAAACTGCTCTTTCCTGGACTTTTTGATGTTATGTTGTATGAACTGGACATGCAGGACCCACAGAAAAATGACTGTTGGATTTGTCAAAAGAAGGTGAGACAGTCCTTCAGGGTTCCTGTTTCAAGAAAGAGTCTGTCAGACATTCTGCAGGACACAGAAGAAAGTGACTGACAAACTGCCAATATAGATAAACTGTCTTTGAAACTTCCTGCTTCATGGAAAAGTCTGCCAGATACTATCGGCCTGTAGGCTGAAGATGGATGCCTCAATGATACAGAAGAACTTTGGGTGACTATCCAGGCAGCAAGATGTCTGTCAATTCTAGAGTTTTGGAATTTGCTTACAATGTACTTCCTGTTTACTTAGGTAATATTATATCCTTCCGGAATTTTTGATGGTGTTGACAATTGATAGTTATAATTATATTTTTCCTTAGTTATGATAAAAGATAAAGTATATATAAAATCATAACTATAATTCTTGTTTGATAACTGTCTTGTTATATGCAATTTTACTATGTTAAAGTTAAAACCTTCCTTTTTATTTAGACAGTAAAAGGAGATGATGTGGGAAGTCCTTCTGTACATATGATGCTTTTATTGGTTAGTGAATAAAGAAGCTGCTGTGATAGGGCAGAGTAGAGTTAGTTGGGGAAAACTAAACTGAATGCTGGGAGAAAGAAGGTGGAGTCAGTGAGATGCCATGTAGCTGCTGGAGCAGATAGATGCTGGAACTTTGCCCAGTAAGCCACAGCCACATAGCGATACACAGATTATCTATTAAGAAATGGGTTAATTTAAGATATGAGTTAGCTGGAAATACACTTAAGCTATTCTGTGTGATTATTTTGGGAGTCTGGGTGGCTGGGAAATGATCACACAGCCTCCACCGACACAGGAGGGCATCTTTTAACTGAGGGTCTTAGGATCTATAAAATCCCAGACCTCACTGTGAAATACTTTGCTAAATTTCTTCTGTTGCTATAATATTACTGTAACTCTATCATTTTAACTTTATGGCTTAATCCTCAGGAGCTGGTTTCTAGCATTTTCTTTATATTTACCAGAAGATAAAATGGGATAAGCATGCTGCTTACTTCTCTACTTGTACTTCAGAGTACATTGTTATCATTATTATTATTGTCATTATTGCTACTGTTATTATTACACTATCTTGTTATATAGTGCATGCTGATCTCAAACTCAAGATTGCCCTGCCTCAGCTCCTGAGGGCTGGCTCTGGGATATTGCTGTGGGCCACTATGCTTGGATGGCTTTGGCTCTTGATTTTGTTCAGGAGGGTGAGAAGACCATCCTCTGTGTGCAAACGTATCATTAATTACATTTGCAACATTTCTCTGAGTCTTTTAAAAATATTTCCTTGGTATTACTTTTGAGAGCCTCACACTCCAAATTTACACAATTTACTTCTCTATTTTCTAGGAAAGTCCTAAAAATTCACAGGAGTGTGAGAAACACCTAAATCACAGGATATACAATTTCATGCACCCACACATGCACATAATCATACGCACATACCTCCATCTCTACTCTTTGTCGTCATGCACACATGCACATGATCATATGCACACACCTCCATCTCTACTCTTTGCCGTCACGCACACGTGCACATGATCATATGCACACACCTCCATCTCTACTCTTTGTCCTCACGTACACATGCACATAATCATATGCACACACCTCCATCTCTACTCTCTGTCATCATGCACACATGCACATAATCATACGCACATACTTGTCATGCTTAGGGAAGGAATAATCCATTCAGGTTTCACTTCAGATTTTAAGTTCCCATTTTTCCAGTTTTAGTATATATGTGTTATGATATTTATGCTTTCTTCCCTTGAGCATCAGAAGGGGAATAAGGGACTGCTCCCAAAAGAATGCTCAGGCAGGAACCACTTAGAAACCACGATGAGCACTGTTTATTGGTGACAATCTAACATGTAGAATATGTACACTTAATAATCACCTAATTCTTAGCTCCACACAAAAGGAATATGCAGAACACAGCTTTCAAAAATATTAGCTCAAGAAAATTTTTTTCCCATACATTGTTTTGTTTTATTTTTTCCATTCAAGAACATAATTAAAGAAATAAAATTTTTTTTCCTTTCTTCCCCTTCTCCCAGTCTCCTCCCACTACCCCCCCACCCCTCCTCCCTCCCCCTTCTTCCTTGAAAGAGGGCATGGTGCCCTGCCCTGTTGGAAGTCAAAGATGGCAGCAAAAATGCTTCCTGTATTTAAATATTGGCAATTATAGATGAGCAATCTAAAAATCAGAAACATTTGGATGGAATTCTTTATAAAATATAGCAGGGATTTTTGGAAAGATTGTTTCTATGTAATTGCTCTCTTTTGTCACCAGCTGCCTTTTGTAGTTTTTAGTGATTTGAGTTGAGTGATAGTGAGTTGAAAACAGTGGAAGCCAAAGCAATAGTCTTCCTTTAAGTGAGCTCCATACATTTGGTTCAATAAGGCAGCATTTGAACTTGTAAGTCTGGTAGAGCCAAGACTGTTCGGGTTTGGGACAGGGAACGGCGTGAGAGTTCCTGAGCTGTGTAACTGAGTGGGTTACCACAACCACATTTGCAGAACAAGGTGTTACACTGCCCAGCATTAGCTTATTCAGGTGGAAGTCAGCAGTGTCGTGCAGCTAGAGAAACCACGTGAGACCTGAAAGGAAGGGGAGGTGAGCAATTATGTTATCATTGGCAAAGGAGTTTCCTCAAGCCCCAGAGTCTAGAGGACCACATACCCAGAAAAGCAGAACAACTGAGATAAACACGGGTACAGTACATGGCATGAAAATGTGCACACAGAGTCCAAACCCCACCCAGGGAGGAGGGGCCACATATATGTTGTGATCCTGACTTGTAGTCTAAAGATTTTCTTGGTCCAACTTCTGAAATGATAATTTCTAATAAACAGCTGGCACATACAGGATGGAGAGCATGCAAGGCTCATTAATCTATATTTGAAGACTTGTGCCTCTTAAACCATAGCTTTGTCGCCATCGTTCTCCCTGCGTTTCTCTCCTCTATCAGCCCCTCCTATATTGAACACTTTAAATTTTTTTCACTGGTTCCTTTTTCCATTCTTCTTCCCTTTTCAGGTTTAATACATGATGCCTATCTCTAAGTACTTAGATATTTCCTTAAATATTTTCTCTACTTCTAACATATTCAGTATGGAGCAGGGGTGTAAACTGAGTCTGATAGGCACATATCCATTCATTTGATCATTTATCCAATAATCGTCTTCAGTGCTTAGTAAGGAAGACATTATTTGAGAAACTGCAGCTACAGCAATCGTTAAGATACAACTTCTTGTTTTCAAGGACTCACCATCTAGGACAACCGTAAAACAAATGCCTAAAAGCCCAGAGGCTTGAGTGAGTAACTATGAAAATTTAGCAAATGTTGACGATTGCTTATGAATCATACTGTGGCCCAACATGACTCTGTCTTCATTATGTTTTCCTAAGTGGTCAATTTGAATTTGCTTTATTTGTTTTGTGTCCCTTGGTGTGACATTCTATAGCTTTATATTTCTCATAGTATGCATTCTAAATAAATATAATTAATAGGCATCTTTATTCAAGAGGCCATGTTTGAGATTGGCTTTGAAGAATGAGTAGGAGTTCAGGCAGCAAGAAATAAGAAATAGAGAAAAGAGGAAGATTGCATGAACAAAAGCACAGGAGATAAAAGGCTTAAAGTCTTCTGATGATGGTCGCTTTTTGTGGGGGCATAGTATACCTGGAAAGGAGCTGGAGAGGAAATAGAGGCCAACGAACTTCCAGCCTAGGCTTAGGAGATTGGATCTTATTTTTACTCAGTGAAAAAAGCTGTTGGTTTTTAAGTAGTGCAAATGTCATGTTTGACTCTTTGATGGCAGAATGGAAGATAGGTGGAAGGTAGGTAAAAAAAAAAAAAAAAAAAAAAAAAAAAAAAAAAAAAAAAAAAAAAAAAAAAAAAAAAAAAAAAAAAAAAAAAAACTTCAGAGAAAATGATAGTGAGGACCTGGGCTAAAATAACATTGGGAGCCGTGAAATAATTTAAGCAATCTGCTTAGCATTGAAGACACAGAGCACCACTCCCAAAGCGTTTAGGTAGAGAGGAGACAGAGTTTCATCTGGATGGTGGGGTGAGGTCTGTTTTCTTGCAGACACTGGATGCCCAGGCACTGGAAGCGAGTAGAACCTTTGGGGAGTAAAAAGGCCCCAGCACACAAGAAGTGAGTGAACAATAATTTTCCTTTGCCTGCAGTTTGCACTCTCCTGTGATTGATGTCTCAAGGCAATGTTGATAGCATGCCAAACAAACATGCAGGTAGTGCGGTCTGTGCATGGAGACACTGACTACACAGGCGGACACAGAGAATTCTGGTGTTAAGCTCTGGGATAAAGGTAACTCAAGTGGGAATTTGGGCAGCTACTTAGTGCTTTAGAATAAGATTCTCACCTTGATAGTTTGTTTCAGGTGAAAGGTCGTCTAGGTGACATTTAAGTTTCACCAGTCTTATGAGTCACTTATAAGTAAATAGCCTTCTCTCTTCCCCAAGCCAGTTTCCCCTTCTGACTGGAGTGTTATTTCCTGGAAGGTGGGGCAGTCACATTCATCTTGATCCCAGTTAGCTGACACAGGGGCCGGAGGAGGGCAGGCAGGTGCTCCACATGTCATGACAATACTCTCCCCCTTCTCTCTCCTTCCTGAGACTAAAACAGAATTCTGTGACCCCCACTTACACAACACCCCCCAACCTTGTACTTACCTATCAGAAGAGGAACCCCCTCTAACCTCTAAGTTTCTTTTCCTGGATTCCCTTTCTACCCCCAGAGAGCTCCCCAGTCCTCTTGCACTGCCACTGTTCTAAATCCATCCCACGTGCTGCTATGTGTGAAGCTTCCACAACTTCATGGTTCTAAAGCTCACAGGCCTGCAGGGCATAGGTTTACCCTCAGTGCTCATCATAACCTAGCTGCCACGCGGACTGACGCTATGCTCACTAGAGCCTGTCACACGTGGCTTTCATTTGTCCCCACCTTCTCACTTCTTTCTTTCCTCCCCATTTTTTGTTTGTTTATTTCTTTTCGACAAGATCTTATGTCCCCTAGGTTGGTCTAGAGCTTGCGATATAACCAAAGCTGACCATAAACTTCTGACCCTCCTGCCTTAGTCACCGCACCTAGATATTGTTACTTCTCTGTCTAAAATTCATACTCCCCTCACTCTTTCTCTAAGGACAATTTGTCAAAACCCAGCTTCTTCTCTATGTAGCTCCTGGAGTCTTTCAAGACTGTATTCTAGTCCACACTAGTCTATCCTCACCTGACAGATAATGGCCTCATGTAAATTATTAGGATATTTCTTATCACATGCTCATATCTTGCCATCTAAGTACCATATAAGTTCTTTGAGGGTACAGAAAGTGATTTAGATATTTTTGTATTTGTCATTGTCTAATGACAGCTATAAAAACAAAAGTTACTATTGGCAGATCCTTTACATTTCATAGACACCACAACAAACTCTTTGTTTATCTCTCCTAAATATGGTCCCCCACTTATGATAGCTTGATTTTTCTTTTAACTTTATGAGAGTGTGAAAATAGAAACCATAGTTCAGATTTTGACTATCAGTATTTTCCCAGGCTAGTGATTTATCACTATGATACTCTCTCATGAGGTGGGGCAGAGGAATAAACTACAGTTCCCTGTATCCTTGGGAGCCCAAGGGGGAAATGATGGGGCTGTACTACATGGCTGTGTGAGGACACTCAGTAGGCCGGGTCTATTCAATCCGTTTTCGACTTACAATGGGAGCAATAGAATGTAACTCAAAACCACCCTAAATACTAGGCTTCTACTGACTCCTTTCTTCACATAGGAAAAATCAACTCGGGGATAAAAAACCTGCATGAGGTCATCTATCACATCACAGACCCTAGTTAGTCTTTTCTGGCCATAGGACCCCGAAAGTTCAGCCATTGTTTCGGGAGGTGTATGGTGTTGGTTTTCCTGTCAATTTGTGACCCAAAAGAAGGTTCTGTGAAGGCAGAGATGGTTTGAGGTAAGCTCTGGGAGAACCGTGGGAATCTGTTGGAGAGTAACAGAATAGGCATTAGGAAGGAAGACATGCTTCTGACGTGGCAAGATAGAAAACACTCTGGGCCAAGGACTTATGGAAAGGGGGAGTTGGGACAAATGTTACTACATAAGCTTGTGTGCTGAAGATCTTTGCAGAGCATGGAACATTTTCAGCTAGATTTGGAGGGGTAAGCATGTTCTTTATAATTAAGACAATATTTTGGGATGAGAAATCTGTGATTGTAAGTAATAGGATTCAATTACAAGTAGTGGGTTGTATATGATAGTATAATGTGTTTAGGGCCTAAGAGAAAGTTCAGGCTACATTCTGTTTGCTCCTGGGAACCATAAAGTGAGAACAATAAACTTTTATTTCGTATTCAAAATACTCCCTAGGGGTCTCAGAGTGGAGCAATGATAAAGGACTGAGAAGATGGCTGGCTTTAGAACTTGTGAAGGATCTTCTGGATGCTGAGGATCTGGTCTGTCCTGATACAGTATCTACTAACACCGAGGCTGCACCTCAGCAAAAGCCAACATTCTGAGGAATCTGAGTGCCCACAAGGTCTCAGCTCTACACATGGAGGAAACAATGGTGGGACTATGGGCTCTGGTCAGTTCTCTGGGAGGCACCTGTGGAGGATGGCAGTTAAACTTAATTGGTAATAGGACTATGGCAACTGCACTGTTTGCCCCTCTGCCCTTCAACTCCTTCCATTGACACTGGGCCCTGAGAAGGCAGCTTGGTGAGATTAGGTAACTGTGCAAGTTCCCACAGGAGAATGGCATTCCATAGCTAGTCTTTTAAGTCTGTTTTGTGCATATGTGACCTTTTCTTCCCCAAGACATCTCCTTCCCTCTGTGTTCTAACTCTTGCTCTACTACTAACTAGCTGTGTGGCTTTAGTAGGTCTTGTAACAAGATGCTGATAAAAGTTGTTTCCAGTACTGTGAGTCTCTCTCTGATGATGCTAACTAATGAAGGAATAGGTATAAATACAAATTGTGGGAGGAAATCATATGACCAATGTCATCCTGGGTACTCAAACTAGATTTGACCCATTAAGGTAAGACAGTAGCCAAAAAAAAAATCAATATACAGAATTCTTAAGAAGACCAAATTCCCATGATTTCCAACTACTATATATTCTTGAGTTTGTAAGACAGGTGAAAAACATAGCAAGAAATGGAGAGGAGCTCTTCGGATCGATACACTTCCAATCTCTTCATTCTTTCCATGTGAGCTGGGCAAGTCTATGGTGGTCAGTCCTTTTGCCTTTGGCTTACATATGAGTAGGAAATTCCTAAGCTAAATGATGACTAAGCTCAAACAGAAGACAGTAGAAGACAATGCTGTGTCTCCTAAGAAATATCACAATACTGGTTGTCCTTCCATGGGCCCTGTAGAAATTGGAGATAACAGCACAAGAACTATTAAAGACCTCACCATACAGGGGATCTCTTGCTACAGCAGCTGACCTTCATACAGGAGAATTAGCTTTCTCAAAAGGTATCCAAGAAAGGAATGAAGTACCAGAACATGGAATGATGTCAATGAACTTTGAAAACTATGACAATGGTGTGTTCTGTTGAAAAGACCTAGCATTTAGTAACTATGTCAACACAGATGACACTATTGCTCCTGTGTCTAAAAGTGAGACTTTGTAACAGGACTTCTCCCACAACACCTAGTCCATGGCAAATGCAATGGCTATTAGTGTCCCTCTAGTGAGAAGAGTGCCGCTTCCCTTTTTATTAAAATGTGTGACAAGTTAGACACCCATTCACACCTGCCAGAGTTCCCTCGTATTCTTTCCTCCAACTGAAATGGTGGCATTATTAAAAGAAATCAGAGGACTTGGTTTAAAAACAAGTTGTTTTCCTTCTCCAGAAATTCACTAGAACCACATTTTACCTCCTTGTCTTTCAGTGGCCTTGGTTCAGAGACTGACTGAGGACAAAGGGGAGCCATGGCTCTTGTTGAATTTAAAGACTTCATCTGTTTGCTTCATCTGCAAGTTTATGATGTTTTCCTTTAGAAGACTTTCTGTTAGAGGCCACATGGTACCTGACTGAGTCAACCTGCAGAGTCTTAGTCATTCAGAAACTTCCCACTCAGCCACTTAATTGTGTGCACAGTCTCCTCCTTTCTCCTTGGCAAAATAGAAGGCCCCTGCAGATTTTCTTGTAGCTCCCAGATTTTGCTGCTTAGAGGAAGACATCTACAAAAGAGGTGCCCCCCCAAAATGTGATAATGAAGACCTGCTTCTTAGTGTTCAATTTTGTAATTTTCTAACCATACATTTCTAAGTCTGAGACAAACATGATGTTAAGTGTCTTTGGGAAAGAGAGTTGCATTCATAACTTTTTATAGACGTGCCCAGACAAGTTGAATAAAACTATGTGACATTTAAATGCCTTAAGGGTAAAGTATAAATTTGCTGTGTATATACTGTAGGTGACATGGTACTACTGGTGGCATCATCTTGTGTTTAACTCTCCCAGAACGTTGGTTCTAGTGGGTGTGGTTGTTTGAGGTCTTGGAGGTGATTTGAAAGTAAACAAAGACTTGGAGAATCCTGGGAAGAATTCTTGAGCCCTGGACTTGACTGGACAACTTCAGCCCTGCTCTACATGGCCAAGACTACGAGAGAGAGGCCCTGTCTTTCACTTTCTATAGCAGCCTTCATTCTTTCCTTTGATGTCAGTTGAGATCTGCTCTGTTGAACCTGTGATTTCTTGGCACCATCCTGCCACTCAGCCTGTTTCTTCCCACATGTCTAGTCTTTCTAGACTAAAGATGTAAGATAGGGAAATACGGGAAATACATGTCTTTGTTTTTCTCCTATCTACATCCTTCCTCTGTCTCCTCTTTACTGATGGGGCTGTGATTTGCAACACCCAAAAATGTCCGTCTCCAGTACTCCATAGCCAATGAAAAGAAACCACATAGAAATGGTTATTTCAACAGAATGGTAAGAGTCATTTCACTTTTAGCAAAGTATCCTGAGCAGAGTCTTAAGGGAGGGAATAGTTTTGGATGCTATCCAGGACCAGAGATGGTTACATGGCAAAGTTCACTTTACTTGAGATTTTAATTTTCTCAATACCATTGACTCTTCATTAAATTTGGTTCTTCCTTTTTATTCCCAATGATAATAACCCTATTTAAAATCTTAATATAGGGCTTAAATTGGTCCATTAATCCCCATCTCCTCCTCCTGACTTTGGTCTTGAATTCTTTCTGTAGAGTGAGGTGATGTTAAGATTCCTGAATTAAGGATTTTCATTATCATTGTTCATGCTTGTTCACGAACCAATGGTGGCCCCAAGCTACTCTTCAATCCTGAAAACTTGAGTGAATCTACATCATCCCAACACGCTACCTTGATCTTCAAAGTTCATCAACCCTAGATTTCTTACTTCCTTAAATTTTAGATAGTTTTTCCAGCAAAATTGTTTTAAACACTAAACCTCTTCTCTCATCATTCCCAGCCTCAGCCGCAATTAATTTCTGGCACCGCAAGGTGAATGACATTTAGAATCTCTAGGAACATACTCATAGCAACTTTAGATCATTAAAAATCTTCAGTTCTACTTATTCTGTTCATCTCTTTATTTATTTAATGTCATTCTTTTAATATACACCTTTGGAACAACCTTTATGTTTCCACATTAAACCCAGTAGACATCATGACAAACTAGTTGCAGTACCCAACCCAAAGATGCTTCTAATCATGTAAATAAGCATATAACTAAAATGCATAAAAACAAGTAAATAAATAAAATTGTTTAGCCAAGAGTCACAGGTAGAGGCACATAGTGGGAGACTCGCAAAGAACAGTAAGTTGGTGAGGAAAAATTTTTACAGAGGACATGATAATGTTTGAACTGACTTTTGGAGCTTGAGGTAGAATTTATCTGAGGGGCATGGAATGGTAGTAGGTGGGGTTAGTTTGAACTATAAGAGATGAAGCTTCTAAAATGAAGAAGAAGAAGAAGAAGAAGAAGAAGAAGAAGAAGAAGAAGAAGAAGAAGAAGAAGA
>PVIU01019840.1:0-35441 GCA_004026605.1 Ondatra zibethicus
AATATTTGTGTGTGTGGTTAAGCACAGTTCTTAGGGTTTTTGTATGTGTGCTAATGTAATACAAACATTTGCTTTTTTCTTTCCTATCTGTATCTCTCACATCTATTGATCTGCTATGGTGAGGGATTCTGGGATTATCTTGGTTGCAGTGGTGAGAGTGGGTATATTTGTTTTGTTATCAATCTTAAAGGAAAAGTTTTTTACTCTTCACTATTGAGACTGATGTTAGCTATGTCTTTTCATATAGTGCCTTTATTATTGAAAGGTTCATGTATGGCCTTTATTGCTGAGAGGTGTAGTGATATTTTGTTTGTGCTTTATCAAATAAAGCTTGCCTGAAGATCAGAATGTGGAACTAGCCATACTAATTTACCATAGAAGCCAGGCAGTGGTGGCACACACTTTTAATCCCAGCATTTGGGAGTCACACGCCTTTAATCCTAGCACTAGGAAGGTGGAGACAGGAAGGGATATGGCTGGGCCGAGAGAGGGATATAAGGCGGGAGGAGACAGGTGCTCAAGGCATTCAATCTGAGGATTTGTGGAGACAGGATCTTGCCCACTTTGTTCTGAGGATTAAGCAGAGGTTTCTCTAGTGGCTGGCTCCTTTACTTCTCAGATCTTTCAGCATTTACTCCAATATCTAACTCCTAGCTTTTATTATTAAGACCAATTAGAACTTGGGGTACACAGTGGTTTTTGTAAAGCATGATAAGATGCTAACTTACATCAATATCAAATGCCTCTTCTACTTCTATAGATATGTTCATGTGGTCTTTTATATATAAATTTAAGATAATGTGGTATATTGACTGTTTTTCATGCATTGAAAAATTCTTGAATACCATTTTTTATTGGATTATTTGTTCTTTTGATGACCAGTTTCTTGAGTTCTTTGTATATTTTGGAGATCAGACCTCTGTCTGATGTGGGGTTAGTGAAGATCTTTTCCCATTCTGTAGGCTGTCATTTTGTCTTGTTGACTGTGTCCTTCACTTTACAGAAGCTTTTCAGTTTCAGGAGGTCCCATTTATTAATTGTTTCTCTGAGTGTCTGTGCTACTGGGGTTATATTTAGGAAGTGGTTTCCTGTGCCAATGTGTTCAAGTGTATTTCCCACTTGCTCTTCTGTAAGGTTCAGTGTGGCTGGCTTTATGTTGAGGTCTTTGATCCATTTGGACTTGAGTTTTGTGCATGGTGATAGATATGGATCTGTTTCCTTTCTTCTGCCATTTGATTGCAGTATACAATCCTTTTATGTTCTATACATATTACATAATTAAATTTGCTAGTATTTTATTGAAATTTTTCATCATTATCCATCTTCAGTAGAGACACTGGCCTATAGCTGTCTTCCTCTGTGGCTTGTTTGTTTGGTATCAGAGCAATGCTTTTCTCATGAGTTTGGAAGTATTTCTTACATAGTGAGAGAGTTTATGAAGGGTTGGTATTAATCCTACTTTGAATTTTTCATTTAATTTTTCTGTGAAACCAACTTCTGAAATTAGTGATGGGTCAAATGTTCCAAATGGACACAAATGCGGCCTATACAAAAAGAGAGGGATACAGTACAGAACGAATATCAGTTTCCTCTTGGGGCCCCTTTGGCGTAACCTCCTATTCTGTTCTACTTAATTCTTTCCCTGGCCACTGTCTTTGACCATTTACCTCCATTCCCAGAGAGTCTAGTCACCTCTCCCTGCTTTTATGCTCTCTGTCTACATTGGCCATACATCCTTTCATGTCTTTGAACCTTGTACATATACTGTCTCAAACTTTCATGACTTAAAACTACTACAATCAAGTGATGTAGTAACTGCATTTGTTTGTGTGGTCTAGATTCTTAACACACAATCTTGTCATATTTTGTTGGAGGAGGGGCCGCTTGTTGGTTCCCAGCCGCCCGGCTATCTTAGCCCTGAAATAACCACACAGAAACTGTATTAATTCAATCAGTGCTTGGCCCATTAGCTCTAGTTTCTTATTGGCTAATTCTTACATCTTAATTTAACTCATTTCTATTAATCTGTGCATCACCACATGGCTGTGGCTTACTAGGTAAAGTTCCGGCATCTATCTCTGGCAGCGCTATATGGCTTCTCTCTGACTTTGCCCTTCTTTCTCCCAGAATTCAGTCCAGTCCTCCCCGCCTAGCTCTGGTCTGCCCTGCCCTGCTCTGCTATAGCCTCAAAGCAGTTCTTTATTCATTAATGGTAATCACAGCATACATAGTGAAATCCCACATCAATCTTTGGTTGCAATTTTCAATAAAATGGTAAGAAATCAAACTCCATTGAAAGTCTCTGAGCATATTAAATATATATTTACTTATCTACTCCTTTCTTTCTAAAATAATGGTTGATGCAAATAAATTATATTTTTATTAATAATTATTGAATATTCATATTTAGCAAAAAATTAAAAATATTTTAAATTAGTTAACTTTATGAAATATGTACATAATAAACATATTTTGGGGTAGTAAAAATATGAAAAATTAATTTTGAATGATGGTGTACATATACACATTTACAATAATTGCTTTATTGTTAAAACATTATTACGTTCATTTAAATATTATTACATCTATGTTGAAAGTTAGCAAAGTATCCTTTTAGGATATGCTCAGGAACATTTATTGAGCATGACACTTATTATATTAGTATTTCCATCTTAGAGGGGGTAAAGTCCATCTAAGTTTTACATTTTCTTCATAGCTTATTTCAAGACTCTCTCCAGATGCCATAGTCCACATCTGAGGTTCAGAAACTGTTCATCAAAGAAATGGATCTTTTGAAAACCAAGTGCAATGTTTGCAGCAGAAATTTTCGTGAACTTTTGTTTTTGTGTACAACTGTCAGAAAGATTAAGTTTTCCTTTTAAAACTTCTATTACTTTGCCTTTTAAAACACAAATAGAGCCTAATGCCTTATCTGTAGGATTAGAGAATGAAGGGTATTAAATACAGGAGTATTTACCAAAAAAACCCCATAATGCCACAGTATCCACTCCCTCTTATCACTCCCTCCCACCGTATCCATTAAGTCTTGCTGATGAAACACATAATCATTTCTGTGTTTCATCAGCAAGACTCAGTGCTTGACAGATAGCAAGAATAGAATGATAACAATCATAAGATCTCTCATGCTTGGCAAATTTTTTTTTTAATTTTTTTATTTTATTTTATTTTTTTGGCAAAATTTCTTAACTTTGACTCCCTATGCTCTTGAAAGTATGGAAGTAGGATAGTATGGAATGAGATTTTGTGTGTATGTGTGTACTCATGTTCATGTATGTACATGCATGCGAATGTGTGCCTGTCTAATTCAGGTTCTCATGCTTGCAAGACAAACACTTTGCCACGCATTCCAGCTCCAAAGACAGGTAAATTAATTTTACTTACTTATTTTCTTTTTAGTTTCTTGATTTATTTATCAACTTTTAGGAGTTGATTTGTGTTCTAAAGGCTCTTGATCATTTTTATTCATGTATATTTTTATTCTTTCTCACTCCCATGGGTTTGGACTAGGTGTTATAAGCTGGTCTGCACAGACCAGTCTGTTTCCATGACACACTTTGATGAGCTTCAGCAGTGGAATATTTGACATGCATGGAAAATAAAATGTTTGTGACATTTCTTTTAAATGCTAGAACTACTCCACTAAAATTCCTGAGTGCTGCTGATTTTAATCATAAGTTAAAATAGTTTCCCCTGAAACAGATCAGATATAATTTCCACCTCAGTGTAATATAAATTTAAAGATTCTGGATAATAGCTGGTTACCCAGAGGTAGCAAACAGTTACCAACATCACGAGTGAATCGAGTACTCAGTCTCTGCCTATTATGTCATGGTTTCTTCACCCCACAGTTGCCTCTGCCCACATCAAAGACTTTTTTCCTTTTAGTGTGATAATGCATGTGAAAAGCACAAGTAGTCAGATGATTTCTTTTGAAAGTCCCATGTAGAGATGTATACATTTTCCCCAAATCAAAAAGTAAGGGACTGTTTGCTTGAAGTCATTTTAAGCTTTCCACATTTTAAAATTAGATTGAATAATAATGTTACGTTAATATCACACATGAAAGAAATCTGGAAAGCAGAAAGAAAGCAGTTGAAGTTAGGAATCGCTATTTGGTGAATCGTTGCCCCCAGAGTGAGTTTCATCTTTTAAAAACATTTTTATTCTATTTATCTATTTGTTTACTCTCTCCATGGGTACACGTGAGTGAGAATGCAAGTGTGAGTGTGTAGGTGTGAGTCAGCTTGAGTATGTGTGAGTATGAAAGTGTGTGTGTGTATGAGTGAGTGTGTGTGTATGTGTGAGTGTTGTATGGAGGTCAGTGACCAACTGGAAGAAAACAACCCTCTTTTTACCATGTAATTGAATTGAAACGCAGGTCATCAAACTTGGTAACAAGCATCTTTGCTTACTGAGCCATGTTATCACCTTCATTTTTTAATTGATTTTTATTGAGCTTTACATTTTCCTCTGCTCCCCTCCCTGCCTCTCACCTCCCACTTCAATCCTCCCCCAAGGTCCCCATGCTCCCAATTTACACAGGAGATCTTGTCTTTTTCTACTTCCCATGTAGATTAGATCTATGTAAGTCTCTCTTAGTATCCTCATTGTTGTCTAAGTTGTCTGGGATTGTGGTTTGTAGGCTGGTTTTCTTTGCTTTATGTTTAAAAAGTTTTTATTAAAAAATTTAAACCTTTCTTGTTCCTTGGAATTCAGACAGGAAAAATTCAGATTCAGATCTGTGTACTTAGTTATCCCCCTTAACATACATGCATGGGCTCACGGGCTGAAAGTCAAACCCTCCGAATACCTTTGACTCTAGAGCAAGCATTTTTAGTGTTTTTGGTCCTACAAACAAATTTCATCCTAAAAGCCCTCAGCATGTGGTTATTCCTTAGAGACATGCATATATAGATTAATAATTAATGTCTTTTCCAAACACATAAACATAATTGCCATTTTTGGAAATTAACTCTTTGTATAAGATTGGCAGTATTTGATTCTTAGTGGAAATTACAATTTTGACTATTTCAACTTAATTATCTAAATGAATATTGTATGTGAATTTCAAGCATACTAATTTGATTCTTGACAAATATTCAACGGCAGTATAATGGCTTTTTGGAGGACTATTTAAAGGATCAGGACATGAAGAGCAAGAATGAATCTGCCGTTCTCAGAGATATGTCTTCAAAGCCCAGTTTGCACCTTAAAGTTATTATTTACACTGAAGTGATTCAAAAATCCTAAAAAGTATTGACCCAATTGAGAAATATATTTTTTATTTTTCAATATCTATAAAATGTAAAATAAATATTTAGCAGTATACATTTGTAGTAGGAAGCTGCTTGTTCATTCCCGGCTGTCCAAACTCAAAATAACCACACAGAAACTGTATTAATTAAATTGCTGCTTGGCCTATTAGCTCTAGCTTCTTATTGGCTAGCTCTTACATCTTAATTTAACCCATTTCTATTAATCTGTATATCTCCATGTGACTGTGGCTTACTGGCAAGGTTCCCTTAGGCATCTGTCTCTGGTAGGGCTACATGGCTTCTCCTGATTCTACCTTCTTTCTCACAGCATTCAGTTTAGTTCCCCTCACCCCACCTAGCTCTGTTCTGCCCTGCTATACGCCCAAAGCAGTTTCTTTATTAATCAGTGGTAATTACTGCATACAGAGGGTAATCCTACATCATACATTGACCTCACTATAATTTATTTTCAGAATGCATTTAGCACACTTCATTTTTGTTAGAACTCAAAAGTAGTCATGGTGCCATAATGTCTCAAAATGGAATTGACATTTTGCTTTATTAACTCATAGGAACTGATATTTTCCAAAGAACAAGTATAAATGTGAAATATCAGTGCTTCAAGTTGGGCTCATAGAGATTAAGAATGGTTTTAGTCATAGTGACAGTTACTGCAGAGCTCCTTCTGCTCCTTCAGCCAATAGCCTTTAAGATACCAGCCCACTTGGGCATGGTCTCTTTGGTTTGAAAAAGCAGTGGGAGCCGTGCTTTTCTTCTGGGTACCAGACTCTTTTCCTGGTCTTGCAGAGGACTGTTGTCTAGGATGGTGATCTGTAAGTTTTCCTTTAAGTACATAACCCTTTTATTAATCATAATTTCAAACTGGTGTGGGATTGTTTTGTGGCTTACTCCATTAGACAGTGAGAAAAATGATGGGAAATGCTAAATGATAACACTGTGCATGAATGCGAGAAAGAACAGGTACTAAGAGAAAAGGACATTAGCAAAGGTTGGAGTATTTCCAGTGACAACACATTAGAGATGCTCAAGGGTCATGATTTACAAAAGCTCCCCAATCTTGGACTGCATAAAAGACAGGTTTAAGGATGTAGAAAAAAATGCAGGCTAACAAAATATAATTGTTTTGATATTAATGTCTTTACTTTTCATGTCTTAATTTGAAAAATTAACACTAAGTCTTCTTATTTGTATGTGTTTAAGGATAAATATATGTCTGAACATTTATGAAGGGAAGCAAAACAATTATTATTTATCTACTACATACAAAGCAGTTAATAAATATGTCATTGTGTAGGCAGATTTACATATGTACTTAACATTGGCATACATGTGAAATCTCAGATAGATTTTTGAAAACAATTCATTTTGCTTTTATGTTGAGTACTGTTTTCTCTTTCTGACTCCAAAAATGCAAGGCATAACTTTTGAAATATAATCATGCAACCAATAATCACTGGCTTTTTTAAAGATTAGAATTTGATGGGTAATTAAATTCTAACTGGCATGTCCAACTGTCACTTACAGCCAGGATATCTATGAGTGCAGCCCAACACAAATCATAAACCACTTAAAACATTATAGGGTTTGTTTGCAATTTACTTTGTAACTCAGCTGCATAATTCTTGAGTGTGAACTTTATAGATGATAACATCATGTCACATCAAGCTGTCATATCTGTGTCTAGAGTATAAAACTACAGGTTTTATACAATAAATTGCTCTTTTTATGTGTTTGTTCTATACTTTAAAAGCATCAAGAAAAGTTTGTTCTTATAGTTGCTTAAAATTAGATAGAATTCATGTGTTAGACATTTAACCCAGAATGTGTATCTTATGTTATATATATTTAGGTCTTATTTAGTGGCATTGCTTTAATGTGGATATTGAATGTCCAAAAGGTTTGTTCACTTGATGGTGCCACTGAGAGGTGGTGGAATGTGTAATAGATGGCATGCAGTGAGAGAGAGAGGTCTTTTGGTCACAGAGGTGTACCCTTGAATTGGATGATGAGAGTCTGGCTACCTTGTTCTATATAGGAGGTGGGTGGTTTTCTTCTCCTGTGAACTGTTTTCCCAGAGGACTCCTCCCTACAGACCTCAAAGTAATGAGACAACTTGATCATTGACTAGAAACTAAAATAAAACCTGGTGTACTTTCTAAGGTTTTTCTTCTTGGTATTTGTCATAGTAGTACAAAGCTGACTAAAACACCACATTGTTTGAATCTTGGGTACACATGGTTTTGTGTTGATCTGTCTTCGATGCAACAGGTCATGCTTCTCTGTGTGCTGCTTGCTGGTCTAAGGATGTATGCAAAGTTACTCATTTGCTCCTCACAGCAGTTTTATTTTATCCACACTTTACAGATGAAAAAAGTGAAGCATGATGAGTTTAATCAATTTATTCAAAGCATTTTAGTGAATAAATATATGTGCTGGGCTGCAGAGGCCAGCACCCAGACTTCTGAGTTCCTCTTCTTAGCCACAGCTCCTCATTCTGCCCAAAGTAAAAGAAAAAGTTTTGTTGCTCACTCCAGAAGCAGGTGTCAGTAAAGTCATGACACTCTGATTTCCTCCTTTTAGATATTTATCTACACTGGACTGATATGTGAAGCAAGTAAAGGTTCACAAGTGGGGTCTGATCTCTGACTGCTTCATTCCAGCACTGGGTGCTACAAGCTCATCTGGTTACTACCTTCATGCTCAGGTCCTGTGTGGGTGAGTCCTTCACCTACTATTGTCCCCATTTTTAAGGGGCTTTTGCATTGGTTAGTGGAATCATCTGAGACTGCTTCCACACACAGTCCTAGGGGAACTAGCACAATCACAGCTCGTGTGAGAATCTAGAGGTGGGATTCTGGCCACTGATAAAGTCAAGTCTACACCAAAACGAACTTAGGCAGATTGTGTGGTTTAATTGTATCCAATCCCCAGTGAAGCAGTGTTAATGTTGGAGCTTTAATTGGGCTATCAGGGCTCTACCATTATCAACAGATAAATGCCATTATCATGGTAGTGACTTACTTACTATAAGAGCAGGTTCCTTATAGAGGGATGAATATAGCTCCTTTACTTCTCTCTCATTCTCAGCTTCCCCTGTCTTTCCACTGTCCACCACTGGATGATACAATGAGAAGTTTTCTGCTGCCTGTTGTTTTGGTGGTGGTGAGCAGACATGTTCTTACTTTGTAGTCCAACTTTGTATGTACTCCAAGCCAGCCTCAAATTTGTGCCAATCTTCTTGCCTTAACCTTTTGAGTGAAAGCTTTTAAAGGTGTGAAAAACAACACTCAAATAAATGTCTGATTATTGTCACCTACCCTTTGGTATTGCACTACAGCCATCTGAAAGGGACCCAGACACCCATAACTTTGGGAATAGGATCTGGGCAAAGGACAATCGCAGTTCATGATAGAGACACCTGGGGATAGCTGCACATGACATTGGGCTATTGCAAAACACCAGTGCACTAATTTTATGGTTGGGGTCAGTACAGCATGAGGAGCTGAATTAAAGGGTCACAGTGTTAGGAAGGTTGAGAACCACTGCACTAGATGCTTAGCACATGGCACAACCTACTCCCTTGACCAACTACTTAGAAATCTGGGGAAAATTCCCAAGCATATTGTTATTTTCCACTTAAAATTCCCTTTTATTTTCTTCTTCTTATATTGAGCTGTCTTCCTTGTCTTGTACACCAGACCTCAAGGGCCTAAGGCAGTTGGATCAGAGCAGTAGTTCGCAATTAGAGGTCTTCTTCCCCCATTGTTGGTCAGTGAAGACTTAACTTCCAAAATCCCCTAAGGAAGCAATAGTGTTGCATGAGTAATAAAAACCCAGAGACAGATATCAAGTTCCAACCTGAAAAACAAAAAAGCAAAGCAGTTAAACCACTAGGGAAGTCTTACCTTTACCAAGGCTGGGCATCCTCAGACTAAGCAGACTGAGCAGACTGAGCAGGCTAAATCTCTCTCACCTCCCATTTTATATTCCCTCTAGTGTTGGGATTAAAGGTGCATGACTTCCTATTACTGGGATTAAAGGTGTGAGGTACCACTTCCTAGATTTGTTTCTGCATTGATCTTGTGGAGTTCAGGGTAGCCTTGAACTCACAAAGATCCATCTGCCTTTCTGGCAAATCCTGGGATGAAAGGTGTAGACCACCACTGTCTGATCTCTAGTGGCTTATCTTTGCCCTTCTGATCTTCAGACAAGCTTTATTTATTAAAACATAAATAAAATATCACCATACAACAGAAGCATACTCTTTACGCTAGCATGTGCTGGCCATTTATATTATCTCATGTTTCTGTGACATTTTATACCACACTGAAAAATACACACATAGTATGGTAACCTATTATGTGTCTTATTGAAACCTGAAGATAGAATATTATCTTCAATTAAGAAAGTGGGACATTGGGTATTTCCTCTTGTGTCCTTGAGGATAAACACAATAGGAACACCATTGTACAAAGTCACACCTGGTCAAACAGCAATAACAGAAGCAATGTTCTGGAGAAATGTAATTAGAAACAAATGTCCCTGCCCAGAAAACTTCTCCAAAGGTGAAAGAGAAACAAACAATTTTATTTATGAATGAACATGAATTTAGAGTGTGCTGTGAATCTCATGTGATCTGCTAAAAACAATGTAAGAAATACCATTTTAATGTAGACAAGTGAGATTCATTGCATAAATGTTTTAAAGATAAGTTATAATGAGCCTTAAAGTAAACAGACTTGACAGAATCTTTTATGACATATATCGTGCAGAACATGCCAGATTCACCTGAGACTTGGGGTGGCATCTATTTTTAGCTAATTGCCTTTATCAAAGGAAAAATAAGCTTCCCCAGTATGTAAGCAGGAGGTTGTACTCCCCTTTCAACGAAAAATTTAGGTAATAGGACCTGCCCATGGGCTATGTTTTCCTTAGTGATGACATTTCAAAGCTATGGCTCTTTGGTTCTTGAGAAGAGTACTTCTCCAACATAAAGTATGCTAGGAAGTTCATTTGTCTTTAAATAGATTTCCATAGTGTCCTAGTCAAACAGACAGAACTTATATTCTCTGAAACTAATGCTCTAAGAAAGGAAGGAGTGAGAGAAAAAAATCAGAATAAGGGTTGTGATCATTTTCAGGCAATCCCCTGGGAGGGAGATCATAGGATACAATGGTGTTCTTCAAAGTCGCTTGTATGCAATTCAGCCTTAGATTGTTTATTTAAAATAATTTTTTAAAAAAATTCCTGCATGCACACAGCATATATCAAATTATTCACTCCCGTCTTCCCATCTTTCAACTCTTCCTGGTTTCTCCTCCTATGTTTGACTCCCAACTTTAAGTCCTCTATATTTTTATATAACTCACTGAGTACAATTAGAACATTTACATATATCTGTGAATGCCCACAAATTCCCAAATTTTGTACCCAGATGTCTGTGTCAGAGTAGACTTAGCTAGATCAAATCATTGTTCTTAATTCTTAACATTTACTACTGACTTTAGCATGAGACTAATCAATTCTACCCTCTGTTTACTTTTATTTTTAGTGTTATGGTATTCATTTATTAATAAATTTGATAAATTAAAGAGTGTCACTAGACTCTTTAAAAAACCAGTAGGTTTAGCTTTCTAACAATTCATTCAGCTCTGAATTCATTAATCCATTCACAAATTGATGAAATGGGTGCCCACATAATCCAATTTTACTAGTTACATTTTAAAGTATTTACTAATCTAAAAACTCATTCATTAAAACTTCAAATTACTTATTGCCTAGATAAATATGTCCTTTATACAAACAAATAAGTTCTTTTACAAATAACACACGCACACACATATGAATGTATGTGTTCTTAAAAATAATGTAATACAAACATAGTTGCAAAATAAGCTATCAGCATCAAGAAAAAAAAATCCTCAAATTTCAATTGTATTTGGAGACTCCAGAACCCTCATTAGTGGGCCTAGAGCTTGCAAGCATTCGAATTAATAGCATATAGACATGTTCTTAGCTTTCGTTAAAAAGATTCAAAGCAAAGCTAATGAAGGAAAATGTTTCCTAGCCAACATCAGAAGGGCTGACTGACATCACAGAAAAAGAAAACGTTCAGAAGTACCCACATTAACATATGTATCATTTAAAAAAAATAAAGTGTTATAAAGTCCCCAAAGTCAAATTTTCCATTCTTGGGGGGAAAGATCTTGCAGTTTGAATATGAAGTATCAAACCAAAAGGCTCACATTGAATATTTAGTACCTAGCTACACTGCTGGTGGCACTATTGAGGGGGGACTGGATTATGTTGGCACCTATTTCATCAATGATCTAGTCAGTAAATGAAGTTATAGCTGAATGGGCTATTAGGAAGTTAGGTCTAGTTATAAGATGTATGTTACTAGTATCATGAATTATTTTCTACAATGTATGTCACTAAAAAGTGAGAGAGGCTCGTGCAGTTCTGGACTTAATTTGATGCTCCTGGTTCCAAAGGGTTATCCACAACCATCACTGTGGGGAGCAGGGCAGCAGACAGATGGGTGTGGCACTGGAGCAATAGCTGAGAGCTTATATGTGGATATGACAACCATCAGGCAGAAAGAGAAAGAGGGAGGGAGGGAGAGAACGAGAAGGAGGAGGAAAGAGAGAGAGAGAGAGAGAGAGAGAGAGAGAGAGAGAGAGAACTAACTGATGTGGAATTTCCTTCTGTATGCTGTGAGTACCATTGGTGAATAAAGAAACTGTCTTGGCCTGATGATAGGGCAGAACTTAGGTAGGTGGGGAAAACTGAATGGAATGCTGGGAGAAGGAAAGTGGAGTCAGAGAGACACCATGGAGCCCCTCTGGAGACAGACACCGGAACTTTAGTTGGTAACCCACAGCCAAGTGGTGATATACAGATTACTAGAAATGTGGTAAATTCATATGTGAGAGTTAGCCAATAAAAAGCTAGAGCTAATGGACTAAGCAGTGATTTAATTAATACAGTTTCTGTGTGATTATTTAATGGCTGGGCAGCCGGGACCAATGAACATCTCTCCCCCTCCAACAGCTAACTGGTAGTGGTATGGGCTTTTGAAACCTCAAAGTCTACTCTTAGTGACATACCTTCTCTAACAAGGCCAACCTTTTCATCCTTCCCAAACTGTCCCACCAATCAGGGACCAAGTATTCAAACATATGACCCTATATAGGCTATTCTCATTTAAACCACAAAAGGTAATGGTTTAAATACCATTGCCACACACCAGTCACTATAGATTAGAGGATGGTGTCATGGTTCCTTAATTCTCAGAAAGCCACTTATTCCCTGGGATTTCCTTCATGTGAAACAGGAAAGCATTTATGAAATAAAGATTATAAAACTAATTTATACTGACAGGTGGTCTCTGGAAACCTGGAGTGATGTTAGAATACCAGTAGCTACTTGATATATGTTTCATTTACCTATTTTGGTTTACCATGTTCTAGTGGTCTAGAATAATCTTACACATACTACTTTTAAACCTCCCTGGAAGGGTGACTAGTTACAGGAGCAAGCAGCATCTGTGATACAGAAGTACTTCAATGTGACATTTCAACATGACTAGAAATGGTTTATTTAGTTAATCCTAATTTGCATTGTGTGTATAAAATCTAATTGTGCGTGTATAATTTGTGCTGTTAACATTGTATAGTGTTGAAAATACTTAAAATTCCACTATATGTTTTATTTAAATATCAAAGGCATGCTTGGCATTGATTCTATGATCATTTTGTCACTTAAAAGTAAGAGATTAAATATCCTATATGAATTCTTCAAATGAAACAAAGCAGAAGACAGGTCTAGGCTCCACATCTGCCTTCAATGACTGTGCTTTTAGTTTGATGCCATTTAATTTAAGATTAGAGATATTTTTCTGTCTAATGCTGAGTTTTAATGCGGAATGAGTTGATATTGCAGAATCTGTGAGCTCATACATATCTGCTTCATGTAAACTCACTGCATGTATATTTCATCTGCCCTAAGATTAAGGTCTAACATTTGTGCTTCTCTTTTTATTGACCAATAGAAGAAGACATTACCTAATACTGGATGTGTGTCCTTCCTCACATGCTCTGGTCCAGTTAGTTAGATTCTTTGGTTGTTGGTTTCCTTTTTTTTAAACTTCGTATCGATTCTTTGTGGATTTCATATCATGCATCCTGATCCCATTCATCTTCCTGTCCTTTTCTTTCTGCCCTCTGCCCTTGCAAGCTGTCCCACAAGATAAAATTTAAAAGGAAAACCCAAAACAAACACAACCAAACAAAAAGCCCACAATGGTCTCATGCAGTTCAGTCCGGCCTCAAGCTTGCTATGTAGCCCAGGCTGCACTGAAACTTTTGATAATCCTGCTTCCAACTCCAAAATACTAGGATCAAAGGACTGGCCCAATGCACGTGGCTTATTATTTTGGTTCTACATTATTTGGTGCCTTCACCCCCAACCCACCTGAATCTGTAACGAAGACAAGCAGTGGGCAGTGCCAACAGCTCTGCTTGTCTAGCCCTGCTGGACAGAACAAGTGGCATTTCTATCATGAGTCTTCTCTAAAGGTTTATAACCCAGTCATAAATACTTGGTCTGGCAGAAACTTACCCTGGAGGGCCACAGGCCTAGAGAAAATTATTCATTTATAAATTTACTGACTTGCTTGAAATTGTTTTAACTGTATTTATCCTTTGTGATAGGAGGAAAAATAATGGCTTCATAGTTCAAGAGAGTTTTGTCCTCTATGAATCAATACAGCATTGGAATACATGAAAAAAGCTATTAGAAAGGGAGCACCGGGAACAGATAATAATTCTTTCTTTAGGAGAAGGACTTGAGGGCTGACATTATTCAACCACATATCTATTAGCAGAAATTAAGGGGGGAAAGTGAATGTTATGAACTATTGATTAATTCCCCAAAGCATCCTGAATGCTTTCTGTTTTTCAATCCACACAGGTCTTATGGAGGTCCATCCCTGCTCTACTCTGGCCATTCCCATAGCAGGTACATAAAGAAGGCAGGGAAGGGAGGTAGGACAGCGATGGCTTCAGGCCGTGCTGGTCCAGTGACTGAAGCTGAGCTTCTCTATACACTCATTTCTGGAGGGGAAATGCTTGTGTGGTGCCTGATTTTAAAACATGGAGGGAGTTTCAAAGTAATAAAAGTTCAACTAAATCAGGTATAAAGTACGTGTTTATCTGTCGCCCTCTGTGGTGCCCATTACCAGGTACATTGAGAGACTGTAAGCATTTGGACCTGACACTAATGGTCAGACTGACTGAAAGAGGCTGGTCATAGGAAACATGCTTCAAGCTGAAGCATTTGAAACTAGGATTTATAGCTGAGAACTCTGATGAAAATAGTCTAAAGTCATATAATCGAACACAGCAAAAACATGATCTTAACTCTTAATGATTCTGAGTCTACTTTAAAAAGGAGTTCCCCAAATTTTGTCCTTTAAATGTAATGACTAAAATTTGATAATCATTCTGTTTTAAGCATATAGACTTATATATGCTTTCATAGATCTTCTGATTCAAAAACAATATATTATTTAGAAAATTTGAAAAAAAACCAAACAATCAAGAAGAAAATATACTCTAAATCTGTGTGTATACTCATGTGTGTGCGTGTTTATGTCTGTGTAAGTGTACCTGTGTACATGTGCATGTGAAGACCAGAGGGCAGCATTAAGTGTTGTCCCTCATCTTGCTTCTGGAGACTGAAAATGTGACTGGCGTTCACATTGACCTGCCAACTCAGTATCAGGGTCTGTTTACTTCTCTACTGAATATAGAGTGTGACACCACCACAGACTTTATATGGGGTCAGAAGTCAGGTCTTTGTGATAGTAAGGCAAATGCTTTGCAAACTGAGCCATCTTCTAGCTATTAAAAATTTAAATATATATTTCCAAAGCGTAAATATATTCAAGGTGTCCAATATGACTATTTGGTATATGTAAATATAGAGCCTGGATTACCATCACCAAATTAATTTGCACACCCCTAACTTACCTGTATTATAATCTATAGCCCTTGAACTTTTTCTTCATATAACAAAAGCTTGTACTCTTGAGCATGATCCCATTTTCGTACTTCCTGCTCTGTGCCAGAAATCAAAGATGTCAGCATGTTTAGATTTCATATACACTTGGACTCTTAGTGTTTGTCTCTATGTGTCTGCCTTATTTCACAGCACTCAACATATAGAAACAACCGACATGTCTATCACTGGTAGAATAAATAAAGAACATGGTATATATGGACAGAGGGATGTAGCTTTCAGCAATACAGAGAAAAGATGATGTCATCTGTGACACTGAGATGAACCTTGTGATATTCTGTTAAATGACATAGCCAGACTCAGAAGGAGAACCACTGTATAGTTGCTTTCACATAGTCTTAAAACAAGGATTAAACAAATTAAAACTTAAAAACATCTATTATTTGTCTTAGTTTCTTTTGAAACTAAGTCTAGACTTAAGGTTTTTATCATGAGAAAAGGATTCAGTGAAACTGTGGCTTTGGAAGTATGGAATGTTCTGAAGAAATATGAGTTAGAATGAGTTGAAGAGATATTCTTCTCAGGTTGGCATTGATTTCCAGACTGCAGTGGCAAATGCGCTGTCTCAGTAGACAGCAATAAAGACAACAGGTAAACTCATTTCAGGTTCACCCCTGCCAACAACTAATAGTGATGGGGGCTCATCTCACAAGATGCTTTGTGAGTGGAAATGGGTGAGGATGGCCGTGGGCAGGAGATCACAGAGAAAAGTGGAGTAGTCTCTCACCTCAATCTAGTACCTCCAGAAGTGGGATTTCTCAATTAGTAACTCATCATTCTTTCAAATATTGATTTATCACCTCATTTGAGAGATGCAAAGATTTTGAGCAGAGAAAGATGATGCTAGAGGCTAATCAGCTAAAACAGTGACCAGTCAAGGGGAAAATTTAGAGTCCAGACAACACCAAGTCAGGGTAACATGTTCCACCTCAATACTACTTTAAAAATTCATGCAAATGTAGTGTAAAGTTTATTTTAAAAAATTCTGGTAAACATCTCAGTTATATACACCTACCTAGAGTATACATCAACATAAGATGCAGTTCTGTTAATATATTACTCCAGCATTGCATTTTTTTCTCTGCAAAGACTTTTTTGTATATGATAATGAAAACCATATGTGTTCAATGGGTGCTATTACCATTATTGTTCTTTCTTAAGATCTATTTTTATTACTTTAATTATGTAAAGTAATTAAAATTATGTCTGTGTAATGTATGTCAATGTGAGCATAAGTGCTTTTGGAAGCCAAAAGTGTCAGATTCTCAGGTGCTGCAATTATAGGCAATTGTGAGCACTGTGTAGGTGCTGGGGACCAAGCATAGGTACTCTGCAAGTAACCAGTGAGGCATTTTTCAGCTCCATATTCTTCTTGTTGTTGAACCCAGCTTAGTCAAGGAAGTAATAAAAACCTGTAATAGTCATAAGAATTAAGGAGGCTTTCAAGGGAAAATGCCTTTCTCCCCTTACCCCATCCTATTGTTATCAAATTCTTTGAGTTTGATTTTTATCTTGTCATCGTTATTGGATCCTTTCTTCATTTTTCCTCCTTTCTTTGGTGGCCTTAATTAAATTACTAATTCATGCCTTATTTTATTTTCTAGGTGGAGCCAATAAACATTTTATACTTCCCATTGCTGGAGGATCAGTTTCACTGTTGCTTGTTATCATAATTATAATCACAATTATTTTTTATAGCAGGTGAGTAAAGCACATTAGCCTAAGTCCTATTTGCCTAGAATCTGATATTTATGATTCTCTATGAATGAGTCAACAACTTATCAAGCTGATTCAAGGTGTGTGTGTGTGTGTGTGTACAAATTTCTGTTTTTAAACAAGTAAGAATATGTAGGAGGAGGAGTATTATAGACAAAAGCTGTAATCATTCAATTAATAATTAGTAGAGTTGGTAGTGTGCCCTCTTATTCTAGCAAAATCCTCTGTTCTACCTCCATCTTGCCTTTCTCCTCCTCCATGGGGATAGCTGTCAGTTGAGAAGGTTTTGTGTGAGGGGACTCAAGAGGGCAACAGAGAGAGAGGAAGAAACAGGGAGAAGAGCGGTAACATTTTATTCATTCATCAACTTTTTTGTGTGTGGCAAATAAGAGGTAAGGAAGCTTATATATTAGCAGGATAAAAAATGGTTTGGTAGTTTCTGAAACAAGCCATATAGGGATGCTAAATGAAGTGACTTAGCTTGGAGCTGGAAGAGTGGTCTTAGAGAGATGTTTAGGTTCCACTGAAGCTTCTTACTGTTCTACTGTATTTCAACATATAGGAAAGTTCTAAACTTTTCTTAGTTGGCCCTTCCTTTCCCTTCTAGCTCTCCCATGAGCACTACTGATTTTCCCTCTCATACTTAACTGTCTTGGATAACCTATACTATGTTCCAGCTGGAGTGTTCTCTGCCCAAGGAAGGAGGGGCCCCTAAATGAACATTGATATTTTGCATGTCTGTAAAAGTACAGGCACTTAATATGATTGTTTTGATAAATGAATAAATAAAATTTCATTCTTTTCTTGCTGATAATGTTAAAGCACACCCACACATACACACACACTTACACACACACTTATTAATTTGGTTCTCCAGTGGGTTTATATGTCCTATCTCCAAATATTATCTCCGACCTCTACCTCTTTTACTGTCACCTGATTTTAATAATTCTTTTCACCCTCCCACTTTGCTCTCTGACACACTTCCTCCTTCTAACCTATTGATTTTGCCTATTACTTTGGAAAATAGGATTGGTGATGTCATTCTCCTTTTATTATCTTCTCCTAGACACCAGAATAATCTTAGAACTCATTAACCAAGTCATTGAAGGTACCTTGCTTCTTGACATCAGCATCTTTATTTATATTTTCCACATTACTACTCCCCCTAGTGTGCTGATTAATTTTGTTAAAGTTGGAACAATTATATATATTTTTAATTTGTCCAACTCATTGTTCAGAGGAGAATTTTGCTACAAAAATACAGTTTCTCTATTTTGGCCTCAGTCTTGTTCTTCATTTAGCATGCAAGACACTTGTCCTCTTTCCCCATGCCAGAGATCTGTCCTCTTTTGATGTTCCTTCAAATAGACATGATGTCACTATCTGGAATCATCTTGTCCTCCTTATCTGCCATTCCTTGAATCTTACTTTGTATTTTAATTCTTCTTGTGATTGTCATTGTTTCCTCCACATCTATGTATGATAATCATAATTTGAGAATTGTGTGATTTTCCATTTCTAGCTTTCAAATGTATTTAGCACTAATATGTCTAAATAGTGCATATTCAATAGGTGTTTGTACAAGTACTTTGAGACATAGGGAAGTTTTCCTTTACCCCTATCATTGGTGGCCTTAAGTCTTTTATGGCCATAAATTACCAAGTTGAAGTAAAGACCCCCCACCAAGCGTACTGCTCCACTTTAGTTTATAAAACTTGCAAAGGACAGAGACCACAGGAGGAGTAAGTAGGGACAAACAACACAGCTGAAACAATGAGTGGCAGGAGGGACCTCTGGAGGGTCACAGACGTTGGACATGAGAGGTTGTGCTTCCTGAAAATGCACTACTTTTACCTGAACAACTAAATTGAACCAAAGGGTATATAACCTTCCCTGGTTAAATGTTATAAAAAGATTAGTAGGCTTGACTGCATAATAGTAGGTGAAAAAAAGCAAAAGAAAGGGTGCTTGTTCATCCTACCTTGTCACAAGTCTGTTTTGCTTGTTATTTCAAATGGAAGTGCTTTGAAAACTGACCCAAGGGTTATAGCAATGACCCAGAGTCTCATGTCTTGCTGTTTAGAATAATGCTGCAGCTTCAGATGTGCTGAGTTGGACAGGAGCCAAAGCAAATCCTGACTTTACTCTTGACACCTAGTCACCTGTGATTCTGATATCTTTGGAAGCAAGTCTTCTGCTTCATGATGACACACACACACAGAGACATACAGACACACACCTACACACACACACACCATCATTTCTTATGAATGACAATTTAACTGGCCAGAGGCATAGATCCATCCAATAACAGTTATAGCACATATTTTCTTAAAGTATAAATAAGAGTTGACTTACATAAGCTTAGGAAAATGTTAATAATATGCCATACATTTACACATAGAAGGAGTAAATAAATTGAGGGCTAATTTCTTTAATAACAAAAGCCAAATAAGCACACATAAAGAAGTAAGATTGTTCTGAGGTAGTAGGGCTACTCCCAAGGAATTCTAAGTATCCAATATAGGCAATAGTTATTACTGAGCAGCTTTTCTTTTAGAAAGAATATCTTGCTTTCAAATATTCTACAGAAGAGTTGAAATCGTATCTTTAAACAAAACAACAAGAAAAAGAAAAAATCAAAATTTTTCACTTCTTGTGTTGAATCTGTTTCTGCTTTAGTTCAGTTAGAATCTTATTTGGAGAGAGATGACAAAGAGAGAACCATGATACCCCATTGCAGCTCTTTCAATAGTCTTGGCTGTGGTTATTTCTACACATTCATTTGGCATATATTTTTTGTTTCTCTTATATTTATTCTTTTGAAATTTTGCACGGAACTTTGGTTTTCCTAGGTGAGTGTGTGGCACACTAGTCTCTGGATGGTCTGTTTGTTCAGGTGACTCAGAGTGGGGAAGCCTTAGAGTCAGGTGGGAGGACTGTGGCTTTAACTTCAGCACCACTACTAACCAACCATGAGAAGATAGGCAAGATGCTCTTTCCCCTCCAAGCACTTTCCTATTCTATTAGAGCTTTGATACACTCTAAATAAAATAATGCACCAGGTAGTTTATAAGACCCATGAGATTTTAAGAAACTTTAAACTTTAAGCTGATAATTATTGTCATCCAATAATGACAGTGTTGGCATTTTAAAGAAGATTTAATTGTAGAAAACCTGTAAGTCCAAAAGCTATACCGTTTGAATACTAATCCACTATACAGTAGTTGGTAAAACCATTGTGATTAGTTATTGTCTTTTACATCTATAAGCATGTTGGGAAGGTAAGTATGTTATTCTTTTCATTGCTGTGACAAATGCCTGAAAAAGCAGTCCCCCCCAAGAAAGAATAAATTTGTTTTGACTCACAGTTTCCAAATCATGGAAGCAAGAGTTTCTGAGTCATCCAGTCATGTTGTACCCAGGCAGGAAGCAGAGGGAAGTGATTCTCCGGGTATTTTCTTCTTGTTATTGAGCCTTTGGCGCCACCAAAGGATGGTGATACAACATGAGTCTTCATCAGATGAAAATTTCTGGAAACCAAAAATATATTTCCATGATGACTTTTAATTTAGCCAAGCTGACAATTAAACCATCAAAGTAGAGAGTGTAGATATAAAGCAACTGTTTGTACCCAAATCTATGTTTTCATTAAGTACACAGTGGCTGGAGACACAGCAAGGAACTGAACAGTAGGGATAACTAGTGTTCAGTACCTTAATATTCTTTGCTAAATTTGTATTCTAGAAGAAGAAGGAGACAGGTGAGAACACCACTTAAAGAGCCCAGCGATAAGCAGAGTAAGGTAAGTTGGTTGTCATTGCTACCGTTTGTTGAAGAGTCTCCCATAAGAGCTTGTTTTTTATTTTCACTTATCAATCGTATTGCTTATTTCCCTTTCAATGACCTAGAAATGACATTGCTTGCAATTCAAGTATCAACTAGCTGAGGAAATAGTTATCCTCTTATTGTTAACAACTCTGAAGCCAGGATTTTAAAAATATCTTAGTGTTAAAAATACTACACACCCATAGTTCTAGCTCTTAGAAAGCTGAGGCAGGAGGATTGTGAGGAAAATAATAGTAATTACGCTGATATAATTAGTCACCACTACACATTACCAAAATCTGCATTATGTGTGTTTCCATAACACATTGAACAAAATTGGTAGTTTAAATCAACAGGCATCTATTATTTCATGATTTTGAGGATTGAAGCAAGAAAAAAAAAGCACGAGAAGGATGGCTATTTCTGAGGTAAAATTGGTCTTGCACTTTTCTACCAGTTTCTGGTAGTTTCCTACAATTCTCCACAGCCATTGGCTTGCAGATACACCTTTAAATCTCTCCTTGTGCTCACATGATGTCTTATTTGTGTTTGTCCGGATGTCCTTGGCTCTAATAAAGGTTCTGGTCATATTGGACTAAAGGCTGATGCTCCTTACTTCAGTTTAGCACATTAACTTTATCTGTATAAATGTTGAGTGTGTGCATGTGCATATGAAGGCAAGCTTTTTTGCCAATATGTGTGTGGGGGGGGGCGGTGGCTTATGATGTCTTCTATTTTCCTTTATATATCTCCATATTATTTTTTGAGAGAGCATCTCATTGACTGAGAGCCTGCTACTTTTGCTAGATTGGCTGGCCATTGACTGAGATCTTGTCTTAAGCACCTAGTACTTTGGTTACAGGGATCTGTACCCAGATGGGTGCTGGGAATCTGGATTCATATGCTAATGTTCACCCACTAAGCACATTTAGCCTCTACGCATCCTCCCATCTTAGTGTTAACTTATTTGTAATGGTCTTTCTTTTAAAACATGTTAAATAATGAAGCTTCTAAAATGACATTTTAGAAAATAAATTTATTTAATTTACATCCTGACTGCAGTTAGTTTCCCCTTCTTCCTCTCTCCCCAGTCCTTTACCCCCATCCCTCCCTCTATCCCCAATCCTCAGTCCACTCCTCCTCCATTTCAGTTTAGTGAAGGGCAGGTCTTCCATGAACATCAGCATCACATGGCGTATCAAGTTACATTAAGATTAAACACCTCCTATCTATTAAGGCTGGGCAAGGTGATTAGGTATAGAATCAACTAACCTAGGCTCATAGGGGCTCACTGAGACTGAACTGACAACCAGGGAGTCTGCATGAGACTGGCCAAGGTATTCTGCATATATGTTAGAGTTGTGCAGCTTGGTCCTCTTGTGGGACTCCTGACAGTGGGAACAGGGGCTATCTCTTGTAGCGAAATTTTTAAAGAGGCATCTATTCAACTCAATACAGAACATAACATTTTATGTCACAAGGTTAAATTAAATTAAACTACATAAATGACTCAGAAGCATAGCACACACAAAGAAAGGTATAATGCATGGCTTTCATTGATAATTTTTCTTTGCATTAATTTTTAATTATAAATGCTCAAATAGGTTATAAAATTATTGAATTGTCAAGCTTGTTGCAGGATTGTAACAAATTATATTTTTTTCTTTCTTACTCTATTATGCTTCTGCCCCCTACTGTTTAATTCAAAGGATAAAAATTTCCTTAAGTGCTTGCAGAAAAATGGGGTGCTTTTTTTCATGCTCTTGTCTTTAATTTTAATTTAAATATCTCTCTTTTGGTAGTAAAATATTATATTTTTAACTTTAACTATAAAACATTGCTGGGGATTGAACGCTCATATGACCCCTAAATTCACATATTGAAATCATCAAACCTTCAGTGTGATAGTATTTGCAGGTGGGGCCTTGCAGAGGTGATTGGGTTATAAGGGTGGAACCTTCATTAATGGTGTTAATGTTTCTATAAGAAGAAATGAAAAGAGTTTAGAAAGCCAGACCCCTTTGTTTGTTTTTATCCAAGAAAAGATTTTGCACAGGAAGAAGGAAGAAGACGATCTGTAATTCAAGCATCAAACCCTCAGTTGATATTTGACATTGGATTTTATATACTTTAAAATTGTGAGAAGTAAATGTTTGTTGTTTAATTAAGCCACTTAGTCTATGCTATTTTGTTATAGCTGCCTGAACTAAGACATTTTCTCAAGTTCTATCCAAAATTACATCAATTTTTCTTCACTTTAATTATTTGCAGTCAAGTTCTACATGGTTAAGAGGATAAGTACTAAAAAGTCCCTGGCAATCTGACATATGTGCTGCAGACTTCTTAATAATCTATCAACTTAATTTTCCTCTTTTATGAAGCATTGGTCTTTGTAATTTTTTTTCCCTGATTGACTCATGGTTTACTTCTTGGAATCAAGTTCAAATTAGTTCATCTGTTAGCAGAGCAAAAAAGATGATGCTCCAATTCTAATGCTTAGATTCAGAATCCTTTCTCTGTGCTGAGTTATTTGTCCCATTGTAGTATGAGGCGGGGGCTGTGTTCCCAGCACCCGGCTCCCAGCGACCAACTGTAGTAAGGAGGAGAGGGCTGTGTTCCCGGAGCCCGACTAGCTTAAACCCCAAAATAATTACACAGAAACTGTATTCATTTAAATACTGCCTGGCCCATTAGTTCTAGCCTCTTCTTGGCCAACTCTTACATCTTGATTCAGCCCATTTCTAATAATCTGTATTCACCATGAGGATGTGGCTTAACGGCATGGGTCTAACCAGTGTCCATCTTGGGCCGGAGAAGCATGGCGTCTGCCACACTTCCCTTCTCCCCAGCATTCCGACCTGTATACCCCGCCTACCTGATTTCTGCCCTATCAAAAGGCCAAGCCAGTTTTCTTTAGTCAACCAATGAAAGCAATACAAATGAAGAAGCACCTCCTACACCATCCCATCAAGCCAATCCAAATGCAAATGTGTTGCTATGAATTTTGAGGGTAGAAAGAAAGATGCTATAAATTATTTCTACTAGATATCTAATTCTTCCAGACTTTGTAGGTTAATGATATTGTAAAGGATTTGTGGTCAATTTCAGTAATCTTAGAACTGTGAAATATAAAGGTGTTAGATATATTTGATTCTTTTGAGTGCTTTACACAGTCCATAGCAGTATCAAAGCTCCTTTGTTTTCCTTTTGCTTCATACAGATGACAGAATCATTTAATTTTGAATTAGTCATCAAAAGATTTCTCTGTGTGTGTGTATTTAGTTGCTTACTTTTTTTTAAAGCTAGGAAACTGTGTACTTTAACATTTTTATTTATTAAAGGGAACAATGCTAGGTATGGGCTTCTTCCTCTCAAATTGTTTGTTAGGAGTGTTCTTGAGGAACTCCAAACAACACAGTCTATTGCTACTCTTATTGGTTGCCCACCAGAACTTAATAATAAGATCCTATTATAAGATACCACACACTTTACCCATGCCAGATGAGAAAAATCAAGTTGTCATTGACAAGGAAGCTGCCTCCCCTTTGGATAGTTTTCATAGATAACACCACAGGGTGCTAGTTAGGCTGCTAGAGGGAAAAGTCATCAAAAATCTTGCATATCACTGTGCATTGGTGGTATAAACGTTATTGGTTAATCAACTACTCTCTGGTTGGATTTAAGACCTGCTCCATGGGAGGAAATGTATGCCTGGTACTGTAAATGTAAGACCCATGGTGGAGAGCTTATAGGCCCCATGCATGAACCTGCTACTATGCTTTTGCTAAATGGATGTAGTATAAATCTGCTCTCTAAATTCATATTTCTTTTTCTGTAAACTACTGTAGCTCTCAGATACCATCACAAAAGTTTCTTTGTACAGTGCATAGTGGTTAACATAGAAACACAACTTAATTTAAAGTAAAGAGAAGTGAAGAGAATAAGTATCCATGGAATGCTTAGCTATAGCTATTCATTGTATACACACACACACACACACACACACACACACACACACACACACACATTGAAGCCTGCTCTTTCCAAGGCTCAGAGACCATCAGACTATGAAGGGAAGGGGATAGAAAAATTATAAGAGCCAGAGTTTGGGAAGGGAAGGACTGGATTAAAAGATTTTCATCTGGACAGAATAGGATTACTGACTGTACTTATGAATCCTTAGCAGCTGTGGTTGCCTACCCAAGATCTATGCAAGATGAAGCCAGTCAGTATTCCATCCTGGAGGGAAGGTGGATTCACAAGACCCAACCCGTAGATGAGAAGCTATTGACAGTTGCTGGCTTCCATGGGAGGGAGAGTCAATTTTCTTTAAAGATGTGTTCTCTGACGGGTCAACCATGTACGAGTGGATGACTCCACACCTACTTGTATATGGGCAGAACAAATTGGAATCAGTGGGTTATAAAAAAATGGACATGAAGTTGGCAGGAGTGTACTGATGAGTCTGGTAGAACTTAGGGGAAAGAACAGTGATAAATAAGACCTAAATATTGTGTATTCATATTTAAAATAATCAAAAATGAATAAAAATTTTATTTAAAGAAAACTTTATTTATGAAGGTATACGTTAATCAGATATTACTGTGTACACACTATGGGGAAATATACTAGACCTTGCATAGGAAGAGGACACCTTATCTTTGAAGATATTAAAACTGATAATCTGCCTTAAACTTGTCTAACATTTATTCCAGTCTTGTAAATTGAGAATGTAATTTCTAATTAAATTTTGTATGATATACAGAAGAATTTATCAAATTCTTTGTAATGGAAATTTAGCTAAGTGTATTTGGAGGGTCTTATAGAATGCCTTCATTGGATGCTGAAATTCAGTGAGCCACTCAATGTTTTGCTATTTATTTTGTAGGTAGCTACCAACTGCAGAAGTCCCACGTCTCCCATCCACTCTATAGATGATGAGAAAGAGGACATTTATGTTAACTATCCAACCTTCTCTCGAAGACCAAAACCAAGATTCTAAACTGTTCTTCTGGCCTGAACACATTAATGATGACTTCTATGGCATAGGTTTTTAGTCATTCTTTTTTCACTACCAATATCTACTTTGATAAAAATTGATTGAATCTATGTCATTTACTATAAAGAAACGTTATCATCTATGAATATTTTTTATAGAGATGCATTAGAAAATCCAGATCTAATTAGCTTATATGAACAAGAAAACTTGTCCCATATGCAACAGAACAGTCTAGAGAAGATGAATGCTACAAGGTGTTCTTGTTGTATTTGAAATTAACGGTGGGCAGAAGCTTCTCTCTGAATCCTTCCTACAGTGTCAGTTTCATTTACGTGCCACTGGTCCAGTTCTCATGCTGCTTCCCTCAGATGCTCCCATGATGGTTGTCAGTGACACTTGGCGGAAGTTTTTTTCTGGTCAAATATAAGAAACAAAGTTGATTATTCACTTATTAGTAAGAAGAAAGTGATATCATAAAGGATGAAATGACTTAAATCAGTTATGAGTTCTCTTATAAAACAAGGGCAGGGCTAAAGCCTTACTTGGAAATTCCAAGTATTGTTAAAAAGAAGGATGAAAGGGACCTAGAAGTCATTTATAACAAATACTGGCTACACAGATGTTACTCATTAACCAACTAACAGGTGATTAGGCTGCAACATCAGCATCATTCAAAGGAGTACCCGTAAAGATGGCTAGGAATGAAATGGGTGTGAAATATGTCTCTTCCCTTTCTAGTTTCAAATAAATTCATCTCAAATTCTGTAGAGAATTCCTGCCTTCCACCAGGACTAGTCTTCTACAAAATGAGATGCTCTAAGAAGAAATAATGCTTTTGATAATGGTTTTCTACTTTTGAGAATTATTATAAAATGTAAATTAAAAAAACTTGTAAAAAATGAACACATGAAAAGAGATTGGTGACTGTAAGCAGTAGAATTCAGAAATGTAGGAATCTGAGAACCAGTGAATTTGGAGAATGTGAGTGAAGAGGAAAAGGTGTCACAGAATAGTAATATATGAAAGAAAACTTGTGCTTCAGAGTTTGAACTAGTTCACCCCTACCAACATTGCTGTCTTTGAGAGAATGCACCTGGTTTTGTTACATTCTAGATAGTATTTGTGAAGCTAAATAAAACTATAGTTATCTCCAAACCATGGTGGTCATTATCAAGTAAAATGCTGCTTAGTATTTGAAAGACCTATTTCTTATCTCTAAAGAAATTTAAAGGATCATAATCTTTAAATCTTCATTGTAGAAAGCTTCCTTTAAGTTTCTGGTTTGTATATTTTGTTACAAATTTAAGTGAAAGAAATCTAAATGCTAATGCTGTTGCAATGACTCTAAACTGTAATTCATAGTTTAAAGCTAATTAGCGGATATTTCATATTTTTATCCTTAAAAACCATACATGATTAATAGGCCAATTATTTTCAAACTACAGAAATTCAGAAGGAAATAAAAGAAAATGACCATTTATTTGTGCCTATGTATTTACTCAAGAATGGTTAGCTCAGATTCTAATTGTTCATTTGAAGATTTTCATGTCTCCTTTTGTGAACTGTTTCCATAAATATGTCAGTGTACCAAAGTTGGAAGACAATTAACAGAAAACAATCAACATTTGGAACCACCAGAGATTACATGGCTGTACAGATTAGATTGATGGTGAAAAAACGTAGTACTGTTCATAAAATAACTAGTTATTTTTCATAAATGTTAAAAACAATCAAAATACTGCTTTCTAGGTTGTTTGGGTGCCAAATTTTGCAATGTCTAAGTAAGGGAGAGGGAATGCTTTTATAATTGCACTATCGGGAGATATAAATCGGTACCTAGTGGCCAGTGATTTGTATGAAGAGTCACTTAAGTAGCAAGAGAGCCTCAAGAATATTGAGCATTTGTCTCTGCTGCTGTGGCAATTCACATGCTCCTTTGAAAAAAAATTATTCCCTCAAAATATATTGACTATGCCTACCCTTCTTTTCTATATGCAGTTCCCTTGCAGAATTTTGTAGATGGAAGTTTCTGTCCTGCCCAGTCCCACAACTGTTTAGTCCCAAAGAAACACACAGAGGCTTATATTAATTATAAACTGTTTGGCCTATTAGCTCACACTTTTATTAATTAGCACTTACAACTGAAATTAACCTCTTTTTTGTTTTTTGAGACAGGATTTCTCTGCAGTTTTGGAGCCTGTCCTGGAACTAGCTCTTGTGGACCAGGCTGGCCACAAATTCACAGAGAACGACCTGCCTCTGCCTCCCAAGTGCTGGGACTAAAGGTGTACCACCACTGCCTGGCTAATCCATAATTCTTGTCAATGTTTAGCCATGTGGCTTGGTACCTTTTCTCAGTGAGTCGTTCTCATCTTGCTTCTTCTGCATCTGGGTGGCAACTGTGTCTCTCTTTTCTCGTCCCAGAACTTTCCTAGTCTGGTCACCCCACCTATACTTCCTCCCTGGCTACTGGACAACCAGCGTTTTAATAAACCAATATGAGGGACAAATCTTTACAGTGTATAAGAGCATTATCCCACAGCATAATTTAGTACTTATCAGGAATACTTCCTACAACCTCCAAACTCTCCATAGCTCTGTTATGTTGAAGAGATGATGCTCATTGTCTCTCTGGACGTTTTTACCCAAGAGATCACTTTAACTGTAATCTTTGTATCCTACACAATTCACCAGATTTCTAGAATGTGAGCCCGCCAAAACTTTTTGTGCATACTGTTCTGACTATCAGAAGGGTGATCAAAACTGAATAAAATAAACAAAATAAAATAAAAGATAAAGGTCACCGATGAAATACAATTTTGTTTTTGTTTATCTTTTTTTTTTATTTGGTGCTGCTTTGGAGGTCAGATGCTTTCTGGAGTTGTTTTATGTATATAATGTATACCAGTATATAATGCAACATTAAGTGATATGCATGTTTATATTAAATGCTGTTATTCTAATATCTACATTAAAATAAACAGTGAAAGAAAGTTAGTTTTGATTAGGGATAGAACACTTTCTTAGGCACTTACAATAACTATGTATTCAATATGTTGTTATTAGACTGATGTTGAACTTTATTTAAATGCCTTCATCTTAACGTTAAGAAAATAGAATATAAATCTCTTTCTTTCCTTTGATTCTTTCCCATTTTTCTATTATTGAGGATTGAGCTTGGGGCTTTTAAATGTCAGACAACTGCTCTATAACTGAGCTATAACTCCAGAATATAAATTTAAAGTTTAAGTATTAAAACTTATTGTTAAGATATTATACATTAAATATCAATTTAAAAGATAAAGCAAAAAAACTAGGAGGTTTGTTTTTTATTTTAAACATGGAATTTTTATTAGTTTTCTTACAGAACTCTATTAAATAAGAATAATATCCTTATTACAACAATTTTATAAATTAGGAAAGTCCACATTATAGTTAGAGATCAGTTTGCATAGTTTATATTTTCTGTGTTTAAAGCACTAACAGTGTTGTATGGTACTGTTAGAAAATAACTTATTTGGGGCTATTAATAACTGTCTGATTCTGATTTGTTGCTTATTGTCCTTGCTATAATTATACGTTCTGTTACTATCCAATTTAGAACATTTTCAGTTTTACTTTCCATTATCTAAGACTATGAATTTTTAGCCACAAAACAATTCTTTCCCTTGATGAACTGTAATCAATTGTTCTGAATGAATAAAATATAGTTCTCAATGATCACTAGTTTTCATTTGCTAACAATGAACTTTAAGAAAAATGAACTGAAAGAAATAAACATGTAGAGAAAATGCAGAACAAATTTTATCATGGAAACTTTGTAACTTTTATCTCAAAGCAATATTTTGTGTATTTTACAAATATGTGTAATTCAAAGAGCTATGTAAGAATTTTCTTTCTTTTCTTTTTTTGTGTTTTCTTTTAAGGGGCCATAGATGTATTTTATACCAGGTGATGGTGGCACTTGCCTTTAATCCCAGCACTCAGGAGGCAGAGGCAGGTGGTTCTCTATGAGTTCAAGACCAGCCTGGTCTACAGAAAGAGTTCCAGGATAGCTAAGGCTACACTGAGAAACCCTATCTTGAAACACCAAAAATAATAAGAAATTCATTTATTCACTTAATACCAATCATTTGATTTGAAAAAAGAACTATTTGTGAGGGGATGGTCATCTTACAGGAATGGAAGGTATGATTGTTAAAGGTATTTTACATCTGTTGACTATCATTCTAGGGTTGATTTCCAAAATATATACAGAACTCAAAACACTAGATATCAACAAACCAAATAGTCCAATTAAAAAATAGGATACATGTCTCAACAGAGAATTCTCAACAGAAAATCTCAAATGGCTAAGAAACACTTAAGGGTATGCACAATATCCTTAGCTATTGAGAAATGAAAATCAAAACAACTCTGAGATTCCATCTTACACTTGTCAGAATGATTAAGATCAAAAATAAGTATCATGCTGGAGAGGATGTGGAACAAGGGGAGCACTATTCCATGCTGGTGAGAATGTAAACTTTTACAACCATTTTGGAAGTCAGTGCAGTGATTTCTCAGTAAACCGGGAATCAGTCTACCACAAGACCCAGGTATATCACTCTTGGGCATATGCCTAAAGGATGCTCAATCATTCCTCAAAGACACTTGCTCATCTATGTTCATAACAGCTGTATTTGTAGTAGCCAGAACCTGGAAACAACGTAAATGTCCCTTAACTAAGAAATGGATAAGGAAAATGAGGTATACATTTATACAATGGGACATTACACAGCAGTGAAAAACAAAGACACCAAGAAATTTGAAGGAAAATGGATGGAACTAGAACAAAATCATCCTGAGTGAGGTAACCCAGACCCAGAAAGACAAACATAGTATGTACTCACTCATAAGTGGATACTAGCTGTAAAATAAAAGATAACTATGCAACAATTCACAGACCCAGAGAGACTGGATAAAAAGGAAGGTTCATGGATGAGATGCCCGAGCTCCCTGGGAAGGGAAAATAGAAGAGGTTTCATGAGCAGAATGAGGTTTGAATAGGATGTGAACATGATTGATCAGTTCGGGGTAGTGGAGAGAGACCGTACTGAAAGAGACTACTGGAAAGGGGAGGGATTTTAGGAGTCAGATAAAGCCTGGCATAAGAGAATCTCCTAGAAATCTGCAAGGATGACCTCAGCTAAGAATCCTATCAATAGGAGATACACAGCCTGAACTGGTCATCTCCTGTGACCAGATTGGGGCCCAGCTCAATTATCATCAGAGAGGCTTCATTTAGCAACTGATAGAAACAGATACAGATCCACAGCCAAGTATTAGGCAGAGTTCAGGTAATCCTGCAGAAGAGGGGAAGAATGGATTGCAGGAACCAGAGGGGTCAAGGACACCACAAGAAAACTCACAGAATCAACTAACCCGAACCGACAGTTTACACCTGCATGGTCTCTGCCTTCTACAGCACATACAGCTTGTCTTCTAAATTTGGATAGGCTCCATGCTACCACTTCTGCTGTTCTTGGTGTATGTCCCATGTAACTATCATCTGCAAAACTCTGGGGTCTTCTGCAACTGGGCTGCACTTTCACCAATAGCCTCTCTTGTGCTATCTTTATGGTGCAAAGTTTCAACTTTTCACCTTGACACTGAGGCTTCCACTGCTGCTCTGGGTGCATCTTCACCAATGGCCTCTCACTGTCCAAAGCCTCATCTGATCTCCATGAGCCCTTCATGTGTTCAAAACCAGTACTGTCTGGATGACTCTTACAATACCAAAGTTGGCTGCCAGGAGGTACAACCTTAGCAACCTCTGAAACACAGCTTCGGTGTGCTAACTCCCAGGAAACAGGAAACACTTTCCAAAAGATTTCACCTCAATGATGCTGGTCTTAATTACTGCTAATTTCTTAGCTCCAGCTAACCAGCATACAGTGTTCCAGTAACTCAAAGATTTCACTTAAAAAATGTCAGTCTCTTCTTAATCATGGATGAGTCTTCAGCCCCAGCTGACCAGATACTACAGATTGTTAATATACATGGCCTTGTAGGTTTGCTGCACTCTGAAACTTCAGAAGCAAGCCCTTCATCATCTGAACTCCTTTCCAACATTCTTATTTTACAAGCTTCTACAAAACATTGCATTGAGTTCTCAACACTCAATGGTTTTTCTACCCCAAAGTTCCAAAGTCCTTCCACAATCCTCCCCATGATATAGTCAGGTCTCTCACAGCAATATCCTACTTCTAGTACCAATTTCTGACTTAGTTTGGGTTACTTTTGCTATGATGAAACACCATGACCGAAAGAAGTGGAAGAAGAAAGGGACTATGGACACATTCATAGTGCACCAATAAAAGAACAGGATAGGAATTCAAACAGGATGAGAACCCAAAGACAGGACCTTATGCAGAGGTCATGGAGGAGTGTTTGCTTATTATGCTTTTGTATAGAACCCAGAACCACAATGGACTGGGCACTCCCATATTCATCACAAAATTAATTAATTAATTCGCTATCAACCCGTGCATCACAACCCCTTTGGCAAACCTTTCTCTCCAAAAATATTTACATTATGATTCACAACAGTAGCAAAATTACAGTTATAAAGTAGCAATGAAAATAATTTTATGATCGGGGTCATGACAACAAAAGGAACTGTATGAAAGGGCTGAAGCATTAAGAAGTTTGAGAACCACTGCCCTACAGCTTTCACACTTCCCTATCTCATGGAGACCTTCTCTCAATTGAGGTTCTGTGCTTTCAGATGACTCTAGCTCATGTCAAGTTGATCTAAAACTATCCAGTACAGTGCCTCTTTGTTTGTGTGGTTCTTGAACAATATCTTCCATGCCATACTTGTTTCAGAAGTTATGTCTCTTACAGGTATTAGTGAGAAAAAGATTAAATTACGCATATCTTAATTCTCCCTAAACATACATGGTGACATACCCTCTAAGGTTACAGAGGAATATCTAAGCTGTCAAATATCTTTACTGATGTGGGATTTCCTTCTGTATATGTTGCTTTTATTGGTTGTATGTACAGATGAAAAGTACACAGAGAATCTGGATACTGTATTGTTGTTTTTTTAATTATTTGACTGCTAAGGAAGGAGCAACAGCTGCTAAAAGACATTTGATTATAAATGCTGCTGGATTAATCCAACCTATGAATTTTGAAAATGCCTTGACTTTAAAATTTAAGTCAAAAGATATGTTACTTTGGAGAAGAGGTTTTGCTGTTGTTTCCACAGGAAGTGAGAGACTGTGGATTCATTCTGGGTTAAGAAAAATAAGGTTCGATCAAGGAAGAGCTGCTGAAAAATCTCTGATAGGAACAGATGGCTCAGATGATCCAATGTTTTAGAGTACCCCTGTTGCAATTTTCTCTGAGTTCTACGTCCAAAACAGCTTTATTCATTAACCAATAAAAACAACACATATACAGAAGGACATCCAATATCACTTTACTTGATGGAGTTGCTTTGAATTGCCTTTTAAAAAGCTTTTACCTTATACATATTTGGGGGTCTGGAATAATATCAATGCTATCCAATGGCATTTACTAAGACTTTTAACAAATTGAGTGAATAAATGAATAACAAGTTTTTATTCTATCTATACTGATGGCTCATTGTTTCAAAGTGCCATTGATATTTCACTTGAACATTAGATTTTATTGACATCCCATATAATAGATACATTACAATTTCCCTAAGCTTTATTCTAGCTTGTAGATTTTGACCTTTGACTTTTATCTGAACCTGGATGCAATTTCATAGAAAATATCAATCTATGTATTTTAAAATTATGTGTATACACGTATGATGTGTGATTTCCCTCTGTATGCTGTGAATACCATTGGTTAATAACGGATCTTTGAACCTATTGCAGTGCAGAATAGGGAAAGGTGGGAATTCCAAACAGATAGAGGAGGAGAGAGTAGGCAGAGCCAAAGAGAGGCCATGTGGCTGCTGCAGAAGGAGACATATGCTCGGGAACTTTATCGGTAAACCACAACCCTTGTGGTAAAATATAAAATATTGGAAGTGGGTTAATGTAAGATATAAGAGATAGCTAGTAATACCTTTAAGCCATTGGCTTAAGCAGTGTTTTAAATAATATAGTTTCTGTGTAATTATTCCAGGTCTGGGCCATTGAGAATGAATGAACAGCCTCTGCTAACACATGTATGCCTGTGTGTGGTTATATGCATTTGAATGCTGATACCTGTAGAGTCCAGAAGAGGGCATCAGATGCCCAAGAGTTTGATTTATACGTGATTGTGCTGGGAACTGAACTCTGATCCTCTGCAAGAGCAGCATGTGTTCTTCAATCATTGAGCTATCTCTCCAGTTTTGAAATTATAAGTTTCTTTTAACATGGTATCTACAGATCTTCCAGTAAAAAGTTGATTTTTGAAGTAGAAAGCCAATAAATACCACAAATCACACTGAATATTATTTGATCTGAAGAAATTAATATTATAAGGAGGGATGATAAAGTTGATCAGGACTTTACAACCATGAATTTAAAATAGCAAATAAAATCCCTCATGTACTTCCAAGCCATATTTGTGAGACGGGAGCCTTGAGAAGAAGCTGACCATCCTCTTTCTTTTCTTTTCAAAATTTACATGATCTTAATTGATTTTGTAATTTTCTCGGAATTCATTCTTAAGATGAGGTAATATTTGACTTACTGTAGTCTTTATTCAAAATATCCTGAAGTTACCGTAGTAACAAGATCATGACTCTGATCACTCCCAATGCTATCCTGCTTTCTTGTAAATGCTTCGAAAGTGGCTGTAGATGAGCTTATTTGTTCCACTTTTCATTTTAGCATTAAAGAGTTATTAGAAGCAAGTGTTAATCTTTTTTATCCTCCTTACATTAAAAATGTAATGTAAATTACAATTGTAATGGTTAAGTAGTTTCTAAAGACTTGTATTTATCTTTTAGGCTTTATTTTTTACAATACATTGTTTTTGTGTATGTAATTGTCAAATAACAAAACTAATCAGTAAACATAATTTTAGTACGGCTAGTTCTTATAAAGTTGGGTAATTGACAAAATTATATATTTCTTTTATGTGGTATAATTTTAAAGCTATTTTTAAAATTCTTTTATTAATTTTACAGACCTTCAAGATGGTGCCAAGAGAAATAGTATTATCATAATTGAGAATTTAGTTGACACAGATGAAGATTAATTGTGTTCCAGACAGTACTGTGTCAACAAGATTAAGATGAGAACATTGATTCCTACAGGAAACAGATTTTTAAAAGCTTTCTGTAAGAATAATGTGAAATGTTGCACACTATTTTCTTTAGGTCAGTTAGTCTTTGTGGTGATGGACTGATTTAAAAGCCCTACAAAGTTTCAGCTTCTTCTTCTCCATTGTGTGCCCAGAGTCCTATGGCTGATTACCTTGTCGGCCAATTTTAGCTTTACTTGCCAGTTCTTGTTGACTGCAAAACCACCCATGCAAATACCTACCCAATGGCAACG
>PVIU01019841.1:0-35445 GCA_004026605.1 Ondatra zibethicus
AGAGCCAGGCACGGGAGACCTCTGGAACTCTTGATGTCCACTTTAGGATGGCCAGCCGTTACCCCAGAGGCTTGCTCAGAGGGTGATTTGAGGCCCCACTGGATGCTTGAAGCATGCCCAGAAGCAGCAGTGAAGGCATAGCAGGGATGAACTGGAGGTTTGGGGGGCTGTACCTGTCTGGAGGGTGCTGAGGAATGCAGGGGCTGGTCAGAGGCCCTGCTCAGACCATCTACAGAAGTCAGTGAGCAACCCTAGACAGGTCATATTCAGGGCATGGGGGGCACGCGGGCAGAGGTGAAGGGTCTGGAGTGGAGGACGGGGCTGGTGACATGTTCTTTAATACCCGTGTCCTCCTGGGATATAAAGGAACTCCTGAGACAAGGCCAGTGTTTATCAGGAGGATAAACTTGGTCCCTGGTACCAGGTGTCCTGTGTCATGCTGACCCACCCTCCAGGGGCTCCTAGGGGTCCCGAGACTAGGACGCTTCAGCATTTCTTTTACAGTAGGTGGCCAAGGGATCTGATCATCCTGCGACTCAACCATTCTTGCTGTCCTCTCTGATGACATCCTATTCTGCCTGGCACTCTCAATGGCTTTTAGTCTGAGAACTTTCACTCAAACTACGCTCCCTGGCAAGGCAGCCACTAGGGCTTAGGGGCCATGGGTGTGTGCTGGCTGAGGAAATACCAGTCTGGCCACAGCAACCTGGGGGAATAGTAAGGTTTCCTGACATTAGACCTGCTGATTTTGCTTTGCTTTTTTTTCTTTTTCTTTTTCTTTTTTGCCCTTGGCAGTATTGAGGCATGGAACTCAGGCATCTTTTTCTTAAGACTGAGGGGACCACGCACCTTACATTTACTATCGTCGATCCTACATTGCCCAGCACGTTCCTCTAGGGCTGGATTGCTGAGATGTGAGGGGAGGTCAGCAGATCAGAATCGTTACGGATGGTTTGAGCAGATCCAATCCGGAGATCAATCATGCATACTCAAAGTAGGAATGTACAGGTTTTCAATAACAGTTAACAGGGCGCTATTCTATCTAGTTTCCATCATTCTGTCCATCCGTTCATCACCTCCCAGCTTTCCATTGCAGTAACAAAACACCCGAGCTAATCAATTTTTTTAAAAAAAATTTTAATTAGCTCATGTTTTCAGATCATGGTCATTTGTCTCAGTGGCATCATAATGCACCGTGGCAAGACAGTGCGGCAGAAGCACGGGCAACGGGAAAGCAAAGGAAGGGGCCGGGGTTCTGACAGCCCCTCCGAGGACACGCCCCAATGACATAACTTCCTTCATGGACTCCACCTTCTCAAGGCTCCACTATCTTCCAGTAGTGCCACCGGCTGAGAAAGAAGCTTTGAATACATGGGTCTATGGCGGACTTTCCAGGTCCATTCTTCCTTCCTTCCTCACAAATAAATATATAGGTTTTTTTTTTTGTATTCATGTGAAATGGACAACAATGAAAGCCATCCCAGCTACCTTTTTGGACTTAAAAAATCAAAAGAAAAATATACATTTACTTAGTCATCACAAAAACAATCTGTATGGTTTTGGATTAAAAAGGTAGTAAAGATGGAAGCCATAAACTATAAATTTATAGCAATAAAAAGCAGAGAGGGGCAGGGAGATGGAGAAGGGAGGGTGGACCAAACAAAACAGGGCATGTATGAAAATTCCATGAGGAAACCTTTTACTGTGTATTCCAATTAAAGAAAGGTCAGCAGCAAAAGAACCATTTATACATCAAAATATATGTACACACACACACACACACACACACACAAACACGCACACACACACACACACACACACACACACACACACAGAGCAGGTGCGAGGAGACAAAACTCGCAGCTCTCAGCGTGACCCAACATGGGCTCAGTCTACTGGATGGAAAGGTGGATACTCTTCTACCATTGGCTGCCGAGACCAATGGGCCGAGCCAAGAGAGTGCTGAGCTGTTTCTTGGGAAGAACCAGAAACCCCCGCATGTGGCCACCTCAGTGCCTTAGCTTAGACACAACCAGGAAGCACCAAGAGTGAAGTAAAAGTAATTAGGCTTCAACTCAATAAAAAGAAATAGCAAAGAAACCCCCAAAGAATAGGAAGAAATAAATTATGATAAAATAATAAAATAGAAAAGAGATGTAATCAGTGAAATAAGTTTCTTCCCAAAAGAGGGAGAACGAAGGTCAGTGAGAAGACTCGGAGTCTCGGCGTGTCCATGGAGCGGGACTACCTGCGCTCCATCTGGAACCCACGTGGTGGAAGGAGAGAATCTGCGCTTCCTGGGCAAGTCATGGTCTGAGTGTGCGCACACGCATCCACAGCAAATACGGAGATAGTAAAACAAAGGCGAGAATGAAATAGAAAGCCCAACCAGAACAGAAAACCTCAGAATCTCCTTCTAAAAAGGTGACAGGAGGCAGCCGTGGTACATACTTGTAGTCCCAGTACTTGGGAGGCTGAGGTAAGGAGATGAGGCATTCAAGACCAGCCCTATCTACACGAGACCCTGGCTTACAACGTCATCCCCACCTCCAGTGTCTCACCTAGACAGAAACTCCGGGGCAGGCCCTCAGGAAGGAGGCCATTCATAATTTCTGAAAAGGGGGATGAATGAATAAAGTAGATGTTATAACTGAAGTCCGGAGCAGACAGAGGTGGATTCTGAGATCCAAGCCCAGCTTCGGGATCAGGAAGCAGGTCAGAAGGGGACCCAGCACCCTCCCTTCTAATTCCAGTCATTCCCAGGTCCAGCCCTAGGAGATACTAGCAGCATCCCATGTGAGGAGTGACCCTGGAAGGGGCCCACTGGCTGGAGCGAGGACATAAGGCAGTCTAGGTGATTCTGAACTCCAGATACTCCCCTTTTGCTTGCTAAGGCCTTTCCTAAAATGACATCCTTTAGTCTATAGGATTTGTTAGAGGGACACCAAGGTAGGCTGGGACACAGCTTTCACAAGAGACTTTAGCATGGAGAGGAATGGCCAGGTTGAGTGTTGGGTCTGCAGGTGTGTGTGTGTGTGTGTGTGTGTGTGTGTGTGTGTGTGTATGTGTGTATGTTGGGGAGGGGCCGGGCATGGGAACAGGATGGCGGCAGCGTCTGTAGCCAGAAATTGAAACATTTCCTGACAACAATGAAGCTACCAAAGGAGAAACGTGAACGTTCAGGTCCCAAAACAAACAATAGCAAACCCTTCCTGAGTGCCTGCTGCTTTCCAGGAGCCTTTGCTGAGACTTCCACATCCTGTGATCCCACAGGACCTCACCCTCTGAGGTGGATGCTCTTTCCTGCTCTTTTGCAGAGGAGGAAACTGAGGCCCTGGCACGGTTAGGTACATTCCCAGCGCCACATCGCCATTAATCCTGTGGAGCACGTTAGAACACTGGCCTGAGCCTTTAGGCCAAGTCCCACAGCCTGAGTCAGGCCAGACATCCCTGCCCCTCTCCCTGGGACTCTGCACTGTGACTTGACAGCCCCTGATTTATGGCACCTGGCTCCTCCATGCTCCTTGTCATATAAGCTGTGATGAACTAAACCATGTGATGTGAGACTTTCCGCCACTCCTAAAAGTTATAAAAATTCAAGCTTTTTCTTAGTCCTGGGAGTTTAGTCCTGGGAGACTCTCAGGGGGATTTGTTCAGGAGATCGCTCTGAAGGCTGCTTTCCAAAGAGGCTCCTCTGTCCCCATGCTCACTATCCCGCCCCTCTCATGGTGGTTCTCTCTCTCTCATAAAACCCCATTCCCGGCTGTAAAGGGAAGCCCCTCTCTCCATTCAGGACGCCATCATGTTTAGGTCTCCGTATGCTGTGCTGTTTCTGTAGAATACTCCCCTCACCTACTTCAAGGCTTCCTCCTTCTACCAAACCTCACGGAAGGGAACTGTGTCTGCTTCCTTTGTGGACTGGCTGCTGCTGCCCTTTTTCCTTTATCACATAGAACAGATTAACCACGGACTTACCTAGTCCCAAACACTGGTGCTTTGAACCAGGCCCCTGTTGGTTTGGACACGAGAGGATTGCAATTTTTGGACCGATCCAGGCAGTGTGGCTCATCCTTGCTTCACACTCTGGGTTTCCGTCCTGCAGAGAGACATTCTCCACCTCAGTGAAGGGATCCTGTCACCAACTAGGGTCGTTGTCCTTGAGTTTCTGGGGACTCCTTGGAGTTTGCGCCTGTATGTTTCCTCTCATCTGGCCTCATATCTGAAAACAGGGACCCATAAAGGTGCCATCTAGCTTTGTGTTCCACCTTTACCTTTCCTGACCAGTGGGGACATCAAAGTACAGATGAGGAGACCTGTCCAAAGTCACCTGAGAGCAGGAGCAATTAGAACCGATTCCCATTCCTGCTCTGACCACTGTTCCCAAATCCAGGTCCATTTCCGACGGTTTTCTCCCCCCCCCCCGTTCTCTGGTGGTTTGAATGAGAGTGGTCCCATAGACTCGTGTGCTTGAATGCTTGGTTCCCAGTTTGGGAAAGGTTGGGAGGTGTAGCCTTGCTGGAGGAGAGTCTACACCAGCTCAGTGTCTCTCTCTGCTTGCTGCCCGTGGATCAGGATCTAAAGCTCTCAGTCGCGGCTCTAGCACTGTGCCTGTCTGTGTAGTGTCAGACTTCCCGCCCTCTAAAACTGGAGCGAGCCCCCAAATAAATGCTCTCTTTTATTAGCGTTGCCTTGGTCATGGTCTTCACAGTAATAGAACAGTAACTAAGACAGAAGTTGGTACCAGGACTTGGGTCTTGCTGGGACAGGCCTGGCCATGCTGTTTGTGGGACAACCAGAGAAGACTTTGGACTAGAAAAGTGGTTGAACTGCTTGAGCTTGGAAGAGGACAGCAGCGCTGAAGCGATTTGGACTATGGAGGCCCAGTGCAAGAGGTTTCAGAGTGGAAGACTGTTAGCAAGTGGCCTACAGACCATTCTTGAGATAGTTTGGTAAAAAGTGGGACTGCCTTCTGCCCTGGTCCAAAAAATCTGTTTGAGGCTAAATTGAAGATTTTTGGACTAAAGTCATTGGCAGAGAAGATTTCACGACAGCCTAGTACTGGCTGTGTCACATGGTTATTAGAGAGCACTCTTACGCAGATCTACAATGAAAAAGAGCAAGCAGGGTGAAAGGAAATACAAAAGGCACAGTTTGAGAAGAGGAGCACCAGGAAATTTAACGTTGGATTCAAATTCCATGCTCAAAGAGATGAGAAGTTCAAAGGAAATATTGATGCTAAACGGAATAAAGGGAGTGATGATGTCAGGGCAAAACCCACCCAGCCAATCCTGTAACCCGTGAAAGGAAAATTCTGGGGTGGGGGGGATTTCCTCCACCTAAATACCACCAAGTGTTTAAGGATCATGGAGAAGGTGCTGGTATATCAATCTGTTCGCAGGTGGCCAGGACTCTCATGGAGCCTTTTGTTCTTGCTGTGTGTGGCTGGGTTTAAGTTATCCTGTACTGCCTGTCTTCTTCCAAAGAACTACCACAGAGGCTCAATGTTATTTATAAATCCTTGACCGATAGTTCAGGCTTGTTACTAGCTAACTCTTCCCCTTAAATTAACCCATATTTCTTAATGAAGTTTTGCCACGTGGTTCATGGCTTCTTACCTCATTTTCTATATGTCCTGCTTCCTCAGCAGCTGGTTGGCATCTCTTGACTCTCCCCTTACTCCTCCCAGAGTCTTCTGTCTCCGACTGTTCCACCTATACTTCCTGCCTGGCTACTGGCCTGTCAGCTTTTTATTAACCAATGAGAGTAATACATATTCACAGTGTACAGAAGGACTATTCCATAGCATTTTCCCCTTTTTAAAAAGGAAAATTTTTAAAAACTTTTATATGTTTATATGTTATATGTTATAGTTTTTTAAAAACTATATATGTATATATATACATATCTGAACAGTTATGAAGTAAGAATTACAGTTACAATACCCAGTCCATTTGTATTTGACAAAATTAGAGAAAATACTCTATTATCTATCTTATATTTGTGAGTTCAAAGCTTTAGACCTAATTTACCTTTTTATCATAATTAAGATTAAGAAAAACTATAATTATAACTAACTAGTCTTTTTTAAAAAATTATTTATTTATTTTATATACAGTGTTCTGTCTGCATTGGTTGCCTGCAGGCCAGAAGAGGGCACCAGATCTCATTACAGATGGTTGTGAGCCACCATGTGGTTGCTGGGACTTGAACTCAGGACCTCTGTAAGAACAATCAGTGCTCTTAACCTCTGAGCCCATCTCCCCAGCCCCATAACTAACTAGTCTTTAACCCTATCAAAGACCCCATAAAGATGAAGTATTGCTTAATGAGGTGATGTAGGAAGTCCTTCTGTATATGTATTGCTTTTATTGGTTAAAAGAAACTGGCCTGTTGATAGGGAAAAGTAGAACTAGGCAGGGAAAACTATAGTGAATGCTGGGAGAAAGAAGGCAGAGTTAGTAGAAGCCATGTAGCCCTGCCAGAGAAAGATGCCAAACCTTGCTGGTAAGCCACAGCTATGTGGTGACACACAGATGAATAGAAATGGGTTAAATTAAGATGTAAGAGTTAGCCAATAAGAAGTTAGAGCTAATGGACCAAGCAGTGATTTAACTAATACAGTTTCTGTGTGGTTATTTTGAGGCTGAGCAGCTGGGAACAAACAAGCAACTTCCTACAACAAATTGGCGCTCCAACACGTGCTAGCAAAATTCACATAAAACCTGGGAGGGCTTGGGAAGGAATTCTAGACACTAAAAAACAAAGTTTAGCTGCATTTTTTTTTTCCTGGATGGGCTCTGCTTGCTGGTGGCATGCTGCAGCTCCTTTAAGAGGGGTCTTCCTGATTTAGCAATAGTAGCAAAAGAAAAAAAAACCTGCAGTTTCAAAATGGCAGCACAAACAGCTCTGGCTCTTTCAGGAGGCCTAGCACTTGAATGGCATTTGTGAGCCTGGGTGCTTCTGTGCCCACTTGGGGTCAGGAGGAAAGTAGCTGAGACCATGCCCACGGCTCAGTGCTCCCTGCCTGGGCAGGCAGAGGGATCAGGTCTACTAGGTGTGCATAAGCAGGAGAGCATGGCAGATTCCTGCTGCCATACACAGAGATATTTCCAGGCCTCATGCTGCACTGCATGGAATATTTAGCTATTACTCAGATAAAAAGGTTTATGTGCTCCACGCTCCTTCTCAGAGTTAAACTGGTGAGCTTAGCTCCTATCTGGTGGTCCCAGAGCTGGCGGTAATGGTACCTCTGTCATTTTGAAAACTGGAGAGAGATAGAGCCAGCACCCATGGCCACTGAGACCAAGCTGCTTACCATTTTAAAAGCGCTCTAGGACAGAAAAGGATTACAGATACACAATAGAACAGATTCAGACATAAAAGAACTCTAAGTGAGACACAGTGTGTTTAAATGTATGTAGGCTTGGGAAAGAGAAGAAAAAGAGTAAAGAGACAGTAAATGTAATATAAAAGAGTACAAACAGTCATAGATTAAAGGAGTAAAGATAAAATAAATAGTAAACTTGTAGAAAAAGTAATAGAGTAAGAAAAATAAGCCATGTAAAGATGGAGTATACACAGAGAGTCTGGATTATGTATATTATTGTGTTTTCTTTGAATTTTTTGACTGTTAAAGAGCTAAGAACAGAGAAACATTTCATTGTATGGGCTGCTAAACTAAATCAGCATTTGAGTCTAAGGATATGTTGCTTTGGAAAAGAGGTTCTTCTTTTGTTTCCCCAGAAAACGAGAACCTGTGGACTAATTCTAGACTAATGTGGTTTGACAGATCAAGACCCTCTGAAAGATCACCATGAACACCCCCAAAAATACTTCACCCAACAAAAAGCAGGAAGCAGTTTGAGGAGAACTACACCCATATTCCCAAATATTGTTTATTAATGTTTCATTACATTTAAAGGGGGATATGCTATAGAGATTTTCATTGGTATGGATCTTGGTTTATTGGTACAAATTTAAGGTCAATTTTGTTATATGTATATTTCTGCTCTTGATTAAGGTATTGTGTTTTGTGCAGCTCATTTAAAAATGTAATGTATAATTAAGAAATATAGGTTAATAGATAATCATCTATAATAGTCAAGTTTGTAGTCATGTTAGTTAGGTCTTCTAGATTTACAGAGATGTATTTCAGATGGATAGGCATTCTTCAAGCCTTTCAAGGACTAGCAGAATATGGCATTCAAAATTTTTTAAGAAGTTAGGACTTTCCATGCCAGGTGGTGGTAGCGCATGCCTTTAATCCCAGCACTCAGGAGGCAGAGGCAGGCAGATCTCTGTGAGTTCGAGGCCAGCCTGGTCTACAGAGCTAGTTCCAAGACAGGCTCCAAAGATGCAGAGAAACCCTGTCTCGAAAAACCAAAAAAAAAAAAAAACCCACAAAAAAACCAAACAAACAAAAAAAGAAGTTAGGACTTTTCATGACAGTGAGACACATCTGCTCCTGGTAGCATCAATAACTTCTAGAGGAAGATGGGCACCAAAGAGGCTCCTTACGGAGTTTGCTAGCCATTTGGGCAAGAAACTGCTCTTGCCTGGACTGCTTGATGTTATGCTATATGAACTGGACATGCAGGACCCACAGAAGAATGACTGCTGAACTTGCATAAAGGTGAGACAGTCCTTCGGGGTTCCTGCTTCATGAAAGAGTCTGCTAGACATTCTGCAGGATAAGAAGAAAGTGACTGATAAACTGTCAATTTAGGTGTAACTGTCTTTGAAATTTCCTGCTTCATGGAAAAATCTGCTGGATACTATGGGCCTGGAGGTTGAAGACAGGTGCCCCAATGATACAGAAGAACTTTGGATGACTGCCTAGGGAGTGAGACGTCTCTGTCAATTCTAGAGTTTTGGAAGTTGCTTACACATTTCCTGTTTACTTAAGTAATATCATATTCTTCTGGAGTCTTTGATGGAATTGAAGAATAGATAGTTATAATTATAGTTTTCCTTAGTTATGATAAAAGATAAAGTAGATATAAATATTATAACTGTAATTCTTGCTTGATATCTGTCTTGTTATATGTAATTTTACTATGTTAAAGTTAAAACCGTTCTTTTTATTTAAACAGAAAAGGGGAAATGATGTGGGAAGTCCTTCTGTATATGTGTTGCTTTTATTGGTTAATGAATAAAGAAACTGCCTTGGCTTATTGATAGGGCAGAGTAGAACTAGGTGGGGAAAACTATACTGAATGCTGGGAGAAAGAAGGCAGAGTCAGGAGAAGCCACGTAGCCCCGCCAGAGACAGACACCAAACTTTGCTGGTAAGCCACAGCCATGTGGTGATACACAGATGAATAGAAATGGGTTACATTAAGTTGTAAGAGTTAGCCAATAAGAAGCTAGAGCTAATGGACCAAGCAGTGATTTAATTAATACAGCTTCTGTGTGGTTATTTTGGGGTTGAGCAGCCAGGAACAAACAAGTGGCTTCCTACAACAGACAGGGACATCAGGCTTTCTGGATAGTCACCCTAGCTTCTTTTGTAACATTGGGGCAGCCATCTTTGACCTGTATGCTTAATGTAACTGACAGACTCTTTTGAGAACCAGGTTTCTTTTTTTTTTTTTTTTGGTTTTTTCGAGACAGGGTTTCTCTGTGGCTTTGGAGTCTGTCCTAGAACTAGCTCTGTAGACCAGGCTGGTCTCAAACTCACAGAGATCTGCCTGCCTCTGCCTCCCGAGTGCTGGGATTAAAGGCGTGTGCCACCACGGCCCAGCTTGAGAACCAGGTTTTAAAGGACTGTCCCCTTGGCAATATTTGGCAGTCACTTTCTTTTGTGTCCTGCTTGTCCAATTTGGACAGCATCTGTCAGAAGTTGAGGCAAGGGTAATTTCTTGACCAGTAGCTAAGTTTTGCCGCAAAGAAAGTAAACCCCAAATGGAGTTTCTTTGATGCCCGTTATCTTCTCTGAAGTAGAATGGTGCTGCCAGGAGCAAACATGTCTCATTGTTAAGAAAATCCTTAGGTTATTAAACATATTAAATGCTATATTCTGTTGGTTTTTGAAGTGTTTAAAGACTGTCTATCTATCTAAATATATCTGTGTGTGACCTTGAAAACATACCTAACATGACTATAAGTTTGACTATTATAGATGTCTATTAATCTGTATTTCTTAATTATACATTGCTTTTTTTTCCCTCTGTGTAACAGCCTTGCCTGTCCTGGAACTTGCTCTTGTAGACCAGGCTGGCCTCAAACTCATAGAGATCCACCTGCCTCTGCCTCTCGAGTGCTAGGATTAAAGGTGTGGGCCACCACTGCCCAGCTATACATTGCATTTTTAAGTGAACTGCATAAACACAATACCTTAAGAAGAGTAGAAATATACATACAGTATATACAGTATAACAAAATTTAAATTTGTATCAATAAACCAAAATCCATACCAATGTAAAATATTTTGAGATTGATAGTTGCTTTTTGGTTTAAAAGTAGATTCAATAATCTACCCTTTTATTCTATCATTTTTATATTTCCCTTTTTCTTTTTAGAATGAGATCTCTAAATCTAATCTCCTTTGTTTAACTTTTTTCTAAACTATTACCAATAATAGCTAGTAACCAATCCCCTTAAATGGTAATAAATATCCATAACCCACATTTTGGGATGTGGGTATAGTTTTTCTTTTTAGACTATTTCCTATTGATTGGGGACACTGATAATCTTTGAGGGAACCTTGAGAAAATCAGGTTATTGTTAAGTCTTGGCTGTCTTATTCTGTGAGGCTAGATCATCTCAGTCAGAAGCCTGGAAGCTGTTCTGGATGCTGGATCACCTGGGCCATCATTTTCACTGGTGTCTGGTTCTTTTGTTCTGAAAATATATACACTTTTAAAGGTAACTAATAGCTGTATTAGTACAAGTTTAGATTGTGCATTATATATGTCAGTTAAAGATGATATTTAGTTATGTGTTTGAGCAAGTAAAATATACATCATGGGTTTTGTAGTTTTTTTTTTTTTTTTGCTTGTTTGTAGCCAGGATTTTTAGGGTGGTCTTCCTTGACCAAACCTGACTTTTCTTAACTTGGAATGAATTCACAGCCGCTCATTTCCTGTGGAAACAAAAGTATAACCTCTCCCCCAAAGTAATATTTTTTTTTACTTAAATTTTGAAGTTAGATGTTTTAAAAATATACAGGTTGGTTTAATCCAGAAATTTCCTTAATTCAATGTCTCTTAGCAGTCAAAAAATTAAAGACAACATAATAATAGGCAGGATCTAGATTCTCTGTATATTTTCCATTTTACATGACTTATTTCTTTTATATTATTTTACTCCATTTTAAGAATTTTATTTTATTATTTTAAAATTGTATTTTTAAATCTAAGACTGTATATATTCTTTCTCTTCTCTCTCAAGCCTATGCATATTTTCAAACATATTGCGACCTGTTTAAAGCTTCTTTTTGTCTGAATCTGTGCTTATGGTGTTTCTGTAACTTTTTTTGTCTGCATGAACAAAAACAAAATAAAACAAAGCCAAAACCCCAAAAGAACTGTTGTGTAATTTAAATCATGGCGTGTTGGCGGCTGGCTCCTTGGCTGGTTCCCTAAGAGGGTAGTCTTATGGCAGAGGTATATTTACCATCAGCTCTAGAAGCCATGTTTACCGCCCCAACTCTGGGAGGTTTCAGGGTACATGTGGCTACTGGGTAGTGTGCCACTGGCTGCTCATAAACACCATACAAGTGTTTGGCATCAGGCCTCTTAAAAGAGCTGCCAGTTTCTGCCGCTAGCACTGAGCCAGGAATCCCTTTCACAAAGGAGCCGCACCTCTGCTCACTACCAGCAAACAGCCCATGCAGGAAAACGCAGCTACCGAGAAGCCGTGCTTGGTTCTTGTGTCTCTAGAATCCTTTTTAAAGCTTTGTCAAGTTTTATGTGGAAATTTCAGCCCCATGTTGGGTGTGGTGTTGCTGTTTTCTTTTAACTTTTTATTATAAAACTAAAGAACAGAGTATAAGGTAAAATTCTGAGGTGAGTCAGAAGCTACTGCTGAAAACCCCCCGATGCTGCTGCCTGTTTCCTGGCTCAAAGAAAACTGCCTCTCCCTTGGTCACATCCATCCCCAGTAAAAACCCCCACCTCTTGGACCAAAACACTCCTCTCAATTGGCTAGCAGACCAGTGACAGAATTCCCGTAGCATTTCTCCCTTTCTGTCTAATTATTCCATAGCAATCTTGTTCATTGAGTTTTGGAAAAAGTCCTGTTTGGTTATTGTTTCTGTCACCTTTCTACTGCTGTGGCAAAGTTTCTGACCAGAAGGTGGTAGTGGCTTGAATGAAGAATGTCCCCTGTAGGTTTGGGTGCTAGAACACTTGGTCCCCAGTAGGTGGTGTTGCTGGAGGAAGTGCGTCTCTTGGGACAGGCTTTGGGACTAGATGGGCTTGCTTTTGTCCCAGTTCTCTCTCTCTCTCTGCTTTGTGTTTGTGGTTGAGGCTGTGATTTCTCAGCTTCCTGCTCCTGTTGCCATGCCTGCTGCTTGCTGCGAAGATCTCTGTCATCATGAACTCTTACCCCTCAGGAACCATAAGCCCCTTAAATCTCACTCTTGCTTCCTTAAGTTGCTTTTGGTCTCAGTGTTTTCTCGCAGCGGCAGAAGAGTAACTGACACAAATGGCTTGTCTGGGTTTACAGTTTGAGAAGGAGCACAGGCCACCACGATCGGAAGGCATGGTGATTGGAGCATGTGACACACAACTGTGTCCACAGGCAGGCAGCATCAGCAGACACGGGGCCAGGCGGCAAAAACCCCAAGGCCTGCTGCTTACAGGAGCCACTTCTGGTTCCATTTTCTAATGGTTTAACAACCTTTTGAACAGCGCCACTAGCTGGAGACCCAGTGTTCAAACAGGTGAGCCCGTGGGGATGCTTCACGGGTAAACCTTAGCAATTACAATTCACACCTTGCTCTGTGGTTTGTTTTAAAAAGCAATGAGGTTAATCTAATTTCCTCCTCTAAATTTGCTTGTTTCTTGTAACTGGATTTTATCTTCATCCTTAATAGTGATATTTAGTCAAGTGTTTATGAAATACTGCTAAATAATTCATTAAACTATATTTGACTTTAGTTGGAGGCCACCAGGCTTCAACTGGTAGGTTTAAACCCAGGGTCATACAGCTGGCCCTGGTTAAATTTGGGGCACCAGAAAACAAGATAAGCATATCTGAAAGTGAGAGACATATTTATGGGGGAAGGTAGCAGACAGAGGGGATGGTAGGGAGGTGGTGGGTGAGAGCAGTCAGTATATGAGGCTTACGCACATAAAATTGTAAAAAATGCACATTAAAAAGATATATATTTTGAAGCTGGGTTGTTCTGGGTTAATCTTATGAACCCTTATATCTCCTTTGATTTCAGGAATTTCTTGTAGATTATAGTTTTGAATATTAGTTCTAGCCTCTGCTACGCTTTTTCAGGGACTTCAACAGCATGAATATTATTTCTCTTTTGTCTGGCTTCAATTTCTACTTCTTGTCTGGCCCCTTTATTTCTTACATCAAGTTTTTTTTTTAAAGTTTTTGTGAATCTTTTACTGCCTTTCTCTGACAGTCTTTATTACAATTGCATTTGAGTCTATTCTGCACTAGCTATTTTCTGATTTACTTTTCATCTCTAAGGTAATTTTGTATTTTCCTTCCATTTCTCCTCAGAGTTCCATGAATTATTTCCTTGCTTTGTCCAGTTTTGCTCTTGATATTTAAATCTCAGACTCAGGGTTTTTTTCTTCATACTTTCAAATGGCTTTCTAGAACAGTTGTTTGTTTAATTATTTATTTTTATTTATTTGCAATGAAGCAATACATTTATTAGAAAGGTTTTAAACTATGTTGACTGATCCATTTCTAGAAAAGATGGCTGTCATTTAAGGAGTTTGTGGAGAAGGGACTGCTGTGGAATATTAATTTAAGATGCGCTACATATGTTTATGTTTTGGATCATTTGTTAAGTGATGCAAAGATGGGTTGCATTCTTTTATGTTGCATTTGTTTAACTCTGTGAAGCTGTGTTTGCCTGTCTAACACACCTGATGGTCAAATAAACAGCAGGGCTGGCAGGCAGAGAGAATAAATAAAACAAGAAATTTGGGAGGAGCAAGAAAAGGAGAAGCAAGAGAGATCAAGGGAGCAAGAAAAGAAGGGGCCAGCCGTGAAGTAAGAGTGAAAGTAAGATATACAGAAGAAAAGAAAAAAGGCCCAGAGGCAAAAGATAGATGGGATAATTTAAGAAAAGCTGACTAGAGATAAGCCAAGCTAAGGCTGGGCACTTATAAGTAGGTGGTGGGTCTCCCAAGAGTAAAGAGTAAAACCCCCAACAGCAAGGGATTGCACAGACATCACTGTGTGCATTTTGTTAATAAGCTATGTGAGGCAGCGACTGGGGTTTTTGTTGTTGCTGTGTTCACTAATAAAACTTTCCAGCGCTGGTTTCCTCTGTTTCCTTGTGCTGTAAGGCTGGCTCATACTGGGTCTGCTCACCTTCCAGCACCTGCAGCTGGTCTCCTTTGGTCTTATAGTTAATTTTAGCTTTCAGTTGTACATGGAATAGGCACTCAGTGAACAGCAGGGGCGATAGAATGAAGAAATAGCCCTCCCTTGGTAAAGGGTGCTTTCAAACAACAGCTGACTGAAGACTAGTCCTGCGTGCATTTCAGCAAAAGTTAGAGGGGATTCACTGCAAGTCTTGTTTCTTAAAGAGAGGGTTTCACATCCTCCTCTCTCAGTCTCTGGATTTCTGGGCGTTTATCACCTTGTCTAGACTTTAAAAAACACTATTTTTAGTTATATTTGGAGTGTGGACTTATAGTTTTTCTGTTTCATGCATTTTTCAAAGGTGGGAGGGCAAGTTTTCCTCACTTCATTTGGGCAACATTTCTTCCTCATTTTTTTTTTTACATCAGTTCTACATGGGTTTATTTTTGTAATGCTGGCGTATTTGCAGGATTTTAAGTTAATGGCGAAGTTAATGTCAATCCATCATTCTACTAGGACTTGGACACGGCGTTTATGTTTTGGAGGTGGGGGTAATTGTGGTGCAGATTTTCTGGTTTCCTTCGTCGTGCAGGATCATTTCCTTAATTTTCCTTTCTTCACCCAATTTTATTTCTCTTTTTATAATTAAAAAATTACTTTACTTATTCTCGTGTGTGTGGAGGCTGGATGGTGGTGTGCCACAGTACCTGTGTGGAGGTCAGAGGATAATTTGTGGGCGTTGATTCGCTCCTTCCAACATGAGGGTCCCAGGGATCTAACTCAGGTCATCAGTCTTGACAGCGAGCGCCTTCATCTGCTGGGCCACCTCTCTGGCCTCCACATAACTTAATATTCTGTTTTTTTTTCTCTCAAGGCAAGGTCTCACTATGTAGCTCTGACTGTCCTCAGACTCATTTTGTAGACAAGACTGGCCTTTAATTCACAGAAATCTGTCTGCCTCTGCCTCCCCAGTGCTGGGATTGGAAGTGTGCACTACTACACTTTGCTTAATTTTCAAAGACCTTCTTTCTTATTGTAGTTTATTTCCCAGAAGGCAAGTGTTTAGGGCATGCTCCCTTATGTCATGACTGCCCCTCAGAGTCCATACTGGATTCCGAGATGGGAGTTCCTTGGGATTCTTTGCTAACAAATAATGTTGAGGGTATAATTTTGTGTAAAAATAAACAGTTTGCTGTTATTTTGAGTTCTATGAGTTTCACCTCTTTTTGGGGTGTGTATTGTTGTCTGCCGAGTAAACCCAGGGCCTCACAAGCACTAGGAAAAGCTCCATGCCAAGCTGCAGCCCATCCATACCTGAGTTCTATATCATTTGAGGAAGGGACCTTTGTGTTCTATGGATAGGATTTTAATACCCTTATTTTATTTATGGAAGGACAAACAAGCCATAAACATTCACCTACAGAAGATTTGAGCTTCATGGAGCAGTGACCCGACTGCTAGGCACTGTGCTCTGTAAACATCACCATGGACCAGTGTGACCTGACTGCTGTGCACTGTGCACTGTGTACATCACTATGGATCAGTGTGACCCAGCTGCTGTGCACTGTGAACATCACCGTGGACCAGTGTGACCCAACTGCTGTGCACTGTGCACTGTGAACATCACCATTGACCAGTGTGACCCGACTGCTGTGCACTGAGCACCGTGAACATCACCATGGACCACTGTGACCGACTGCTGTTCACTGTGCACCATGAATATCACCATGGACCAGTGTGACCTGACTGCTGTGCACTGTGAACATCATCATGGACCAGTGTGACCTGACTGCTGTGCACTGTGCACTGTGAACATCACCATAGACCAGTGTGACCCAGCTGCTGTGCACTGTGCACCTTGAACATCACCATGGACCAGTGTGACCTGACTGCTGTGCACTGTGCACCATGAACATCACCATGGACCAATGTGACCTGATTGTTGTGCACTGTGCACCACGAACATCACCATGGATCAGTGTGACCCGACTGCTGTGCACTGTGCACCGTGTACATCACCATGGACCAGTGATGATCGAACCAGGTGATGAACGGACAGTTGAAAGAAATCCCACACTAGCTTGGAAATAAGAAATAGATATTTATTTAGGGGTAGACTCACAAATCAGAATTCTCTGCTTGAATGGTGGACAGAAATCGAATCCTGCAATCCAACAATCCAAATGAGCAGCCGGTGAAAAGGAGGAAGAAAGAAAAGGGGCAGACACAGGTTATGCATCCACATATATAGTACAAGAGGCCACGCCCCAGTTGGTGGGTAATCACAAGCTATAAGACTTCCTACAGCACACCCTTTTTGTTTAAATAAGAGAGTTCTAAACCTAATACAAAATTATACACAATAAGAACAAATATCCTATCCTAACTAGCTTAAGTCTTGTATAATAAATAACTTGGCCAAGTCATGAGAGGAAAGTAACTACACTTATCCAACCCCATCGAAGATACGAGAAGGGAAATAATATTACTTGAGTAAGCAGGAAGTGCAATCAAGTAACTTCCAAAATGTGCGACAAATGGCAGAGACAACTGGCTACTGGGGCAATCACCCAAAGTCTCATTAGCAACATTGAAGCAACTAACTTTGGCTAAGGCCTAGAAAAACTGACAGACCATTTTCAGACGCAAGAAAATTTTCAAAATTGTCTTACCCTGTCTTGGCAGAATTTGACAGTTCTGCTTATCCATTTCTGGATACTATATCTTGTCAGTGATTGAGGCATGGGTGTTTCTTTGCCCAAAGGCCAGTTTTTGCCAAGAAGAAAACAAGCTCCAAGTGGAGTGTCTTTGGTGCTCAATATTCTCTCAGGAATAGATTGGTGCTGCCAGGAGCACTTGTGTCTCACTTCAACAGAACTCTAAGTTATTTAAATGCCATTTTCTACAGCTCTTTGAAGTGGTTGAAGATTATCTATCTATGCAGAATATAATCTCTATGTATCTAAAGAACCTGATAAGTCTAACTATAAATGTGACAAACATAGATGACTATTGATCTATAATTCTTAATACCTATTTAACTTAAATACTAAGACAATAAACAACTGTGCAATAAATGAGGACAATGACCTCCAAATGTAAACAATGTATAAGTATCTTGATCAGAGGTAGAAATGTACATTGCAATATAATAAATTTATATCAATATATAAAAATGTTTTAAGCAGAGGTAGAAGCATGCATGCATACAATATTCAATATAACTTAACTTTGTATCAATATATAAGAATCTACACCAATGTAATTGCCTATAAATAATAACTCACAAGTGTTCACTCTATTACTCACTATTATTATTAGTGTGAGTAAGCTCATGCCAATCTATTATCCCATCCAATTCCCCCCCCTTTTTTTCAAAAAGACCCCTGAGCCTAAACTCAAGATAAATATAAATCTCAGTTAATTTCAAAAGTTTGGAACCAGACATAGAGCCCACAACAAAAAAGTAAAAAGCTAGTAAAGTAAAATTTATAGACAATCCTCCAAATATTTGGAAATTCAGAAACTTAAATAAAAGACTTAATTTTATCATTTTAAATTTATGTGCTTGTGTATATATGTCTCTCTCTCTCTCTCACTCTCTCTCTCTCTGTATGTGTATAACTGTATGCAGGTATGTATGTGTGTATCTCTGTGTGGATATGTGATGTGGGATTCCCCTCTGTATGCTGTGAATACCATTGGTTAATAAAGAAGCTGTGTAGCACATAAAGCCTGCTCTTGCTCTATGTGCTATGGTATGGTCCTGAACTATGGAATGGTTTGTGAGCCGGGCCAGGGGCTAGAGACTGAAACACACACACACACACACACACACACACACACACACACACACACACACACACACATGGGACATGGGTCATCCTTGAATTTCCCAAGAATGCCAACTTTATTGTGTTCCGGGGCAGCTTATATAGTGCCTTCCCTGATCAATGGCCATGCCCTAGCTCTCAGGATCCTTTAGTTGCAAGCCACCAGAAACCACTCCCCTGCCATCAGCTGCATAGCAGCTGCAAGCACAGGAAAACAAGCTGTTTTTTTCACAGCAGCTGCAGGGAAAAAGTTGTTTACAGGAAATTCAGGGTCTGGGGGTCCACAGCCCCCAACAAAGCTGTTTTGGGCCTATTGCAGTGCAAAATAGGGCAAGGCGGGAATTCCAAGCAGATAGCAGAGGAGAGAGTAGGTGGAGTCAGGGAGGAGCCATGTAGTCATTGGAGGAGACAGGTGTCAGACACCATATGGAACCCTACTGGTAGGCCACAACCTCATGGTGATACACAGATTAATAGATATGGGTTAATTTAAGATATAAGAGCTAGCCAATAAGAAGCGTGTGAGAAGGGAAACTTATGGGAGCAAATATGACTCAAAAGACAGTTGCATCCCTAAGGCCCACCCCATCACAGGTGAGGGCTCACAAAGCTGGGATCCTGGAGTGCATTGCACACCTTGCAGGCTGCTCAGTGGCCTTTCCAGGTGCTCGTCCTATCCGGGGCAAGTAGTCGTATGTGGCATCTTCCCCGGGAAGAGTCTGCCATGCAACACCAATTGAAAAAGGAACACAACTGAAAGGGGTTGATGTTAGGAGACTATACCATGTGCAAGGAACTCAGCTCTATAACAAGGACTTTTTTTGCAGGCCATCAGTCCTTCCTGCAGCCACTCTGGGAAAATGTCCTACCATAGAGACATTCTCTCTGAAGTCAGCGGGTGCCTGTGTCATGAGCTGCCTGCAAGGAACTGAGCTGGGGCCGGGGTTTGGTTGTTTCCGTACTTGGAGGGCCTGGCGCAGTCTGGCATGAGGGGATTCAAAGCCAGGAGAGTGACTTTGGGAAGGCAGCTTAGACAATCTACCCAATCTCATGTCTTCTTTTTATAAGCAAGCTATTCTTAGAGTATAAGGCAATAAATAGAAATGAAAAAACAAGGACACTATATTCCCTCCTAACACAGAGCAGAAGTTTGACCCTTTCCATCACCAAATCTGTGCTGGGGAATGAGCAATCAGCAATCAGCCTCTTGTAGTGGGTATCAGCCGGAAACAGCCTTTTGAGTTGTGAGCGAGTGGGTCAGGACCTTGACCGAGAGCCGAGTCAGGCAGTTGCAAATATAAATACGCAGCTGTTTGCAGACTGGAGTGGATGGAGTGGAGACCGAACAGCACACACAAGTTCGGGCGAGAACTTACATGAAACTCCAAGTCAGGAGAGCTCTTGGCATGGCAGGGGACATATGCTGCCCCATAGCCAAGCCTGGCTTAGTGTTTCAGGGACATGGGTAGGGAAGGATTGTCATTCCAAGTGTCCTGTGGCTCTTGAAAATAACCTTGCTGTTTCTGCCGTGTGGCAGTCTGTGAATGGAGCTCAGGTCCCAGTGTGCATTGGTTGTTTTCACAGGAGCCAAACCGTGGATCTCATCCACGGTGTGTGGAAGCATAGTTAGGTAGGGTGGGTCATGAGAGGTGAGGAGGCCAGAGGGAGAGGACCATGCATGCAGCATGTGTGTGCATACGCATGAGTGCGTGCATGCGTGTGTATGTGTGTGTTACATCAGAAATCGATGCCAGGTGGTGTCTTCTCTAAGCTCTCCATCTTGTTCTTTGAGATAGGGTTTTACACTGAACCTGGAGTCTACAGACTTGGGTCCACTGTCTGGCCAGCCACCCCTTGGGAGCCTCGCATCTTTACCTCCCCAGCACTGTGTTTATGGGCACATGCCACTGCGTCTGGCTTTTACCTGAGAACCTGACGTCCAAACCCACATCTTCATGGTTCATAGTAGACACTTTGTCCATGGAGACACCTCCCCAGTCCTGAAGAGTCCCTTTTGAAGGCTGCAGGTAAGACTCTGGTGCCCTGACCTGGTCTCCTGCTGCTTGTACTGGCACTCCATAATATGTTTGACCAGCTGATGTCTCCCTGCCTGGTAGATTGCATGGTTGGGCCTGTGTCTGAACCCACACAAACCTTCCCTCTAGGATGAGCGGTTAGTGACTTAGGAGAACAGAGCTCTGTATAGGCCTCACCAGGGGTGGGAAATCTAGGCTGAGGTCCCTGTCTCAAGGCTTTTTAAGGAGACAGTGGGAGAAAGATCAGTGTGTCTGTTCCTGTAGGTCCCAGTTCTGGTTCAGAGCTCACTTGGCTCCCAACAGTTCAGGAGGTTGAGATTTAGGACAATATTGAGTGATCACAGCAGTTGAAAGAAGTCTCTGTCCAAACAGATAGCTTGAACAACTGGGTATAGTGACACCCATCTTAGCACCCAAGGGGCTGAGGCAGGGGACCATGAGTTTCAGACCAGTCTGGGCTACATAGCAAGAATACCCACTGCCTATTCCAATATCCATCCTGACTGAGAGAGAAGGTTAGAAATTAAGGGAAGTGTTACTTGCAAAGGATGTAGCTAAAAAAATCCAATCCAAGCCTTGTTTCTTTTTTTTTTTTTTTTAACTGGGAAACAAATTCTGTGTTTTTGAAAGTTGTCAGGCAAGCTGACTTTCAGGACACAGGGGTGGACTGCTTGGCAGAATTAAAGTCTTGGACGAGCAGGATCTCATGAATAAGCCTGTCAAACACAGTGCCTTGACCGCTGGGAAGAATGGAGGCACCAGCAATGATCAATCAGAATGATTTCAGCTCACCCAGGCAGCTTAGATCCTTTCACAGTGACAGATGGGGACATCAGTTTGAGGGCATCTCCTGTCTCTCTGAGCAGGGAGGCACAGAAAGTCTCTTTTATCTGCAAAGGCAGTTCCTTAACAGAGGTTCTGTGCGCTTGGGCCATCAAGCCCCTGCTGTATCTCATCTTCAGGCTGCTGCGAGCTGCAGGGGTTTAGGATGGAGGGAACTGAAGCAGGAACAGAAAGAAGCGGAGGTCTTGGGAGGGTCTGGGAAAAGAGTCTACCAAAGAGAAGTTAAAATGAACTCATTATGTAAGTTTAATGAAAGCAAGGGCACCACCCGAATGATAAAGACCTGGCTGAGCAGGAAGTCTCAGGACCTGCCTGGGGAAGTCCTCACAGCCAGAGAACACCCATCCCATGCAGCCCAGACAGGACCTTCCTCATCCCCCTCGATCTTCCTCCACTCATGCTCCTGTTGATGTGGTCTGCTTCAAGTTAGATTTTAGCTAGGAGGTTAATCAGACCACATTTACCCACAGTCTTACAGATTTCAGCAGGTGCCTTGCTGGGAATATGTTTGTGAGTCTGAGGCAGATTCCCTGGTGCTCCGGACTTCAGGAAAGAAATATCAAATCCCAGAGGTGAGCTAGCTCTCTCTATTTCTCTGTCTTGGGCAGTTGCTCCTCACAGTTGGCAGCCTGAGTTTGCAAACCTCCTAAGTGTCTGGATCCAAGGAGAATGACATGTGCCTTAGGAACTGAGGGAACTAAGATATCAAAAGGCTGAGACACATCCCCACCCATCCAGCGAAGGCACCTAAGATGCTTGCCCACGCACCTCTCCTGCATCTTCTAGATCCATTCTTCATATCCCCAGCCCAAGACGTCCCTCCCCCCAGTGACTTAAAGTAGATGTCTTTGCTTTCCCTGGTGGTCTGAAATTTTCCCTCCGCCCCATAGATAAGGCTGCACTTCTGGGTTCTAAAGGCAGGGAGTGAGGACAGGCCCTCAGGCACAAAGGGCCCCGCGTGACCCATGAGCGCGCATGCGTGGTTACATCCACGTATGACTCAGCTAAACCCTTGCATGCATGCGTGAGTCGCCCGTCATCTGCATCATCAGTGTGATGTAGTCACGCCAACCCCCTGTGAGCATGTGCAAGGCAGCTTTTAAAAGCTGGACGTGCCATCTTTTGCTCTCTCTCTCTGCACATCGATCACCAGGCTTGTACACACCCCCTCTAATAAACTCCTAAGGTGGTTTGTTGGTGTTCCGTGTCTCCTTCTCACTTGCGTCAGGTAATTCCACCCAGACCATCTACCTAGCTTAAATGAATCTTGCAGCCTCAAGGTACAATCTCTCAGTGTCCTTTGTCCCGTCTGACACCTTTCACTCTACGGCTGAATTCGTTTTCAACATCTTTCATGACTGTATGGTTTTTCCTTTCCTGCCACCTTTGCCTTAAGTAGATATTTTCTAAAAAAACTATTTTAACTCAAAGAGAGAGAGAGGAAGAGAGAGAGAGAGAGAGAGAGAGAGAGAGAGAGAGAGAGAGAGAGAGGGAGATAACCCTGAGCCATTTTTTTTCTTTCACTATGGTTTCTGGAGCTTGAACTTAGGCCATGAGGCAAGCGATTTTACACAATGAACCTTCTTGTTGGTTCAAAGGTTTTTTTCTAAAGTGTATGTTAGATTTTTCTTTGCTTGGTTTTTTTGAGGCTTATATATATGCCTTAACATGACAGTACTTTAGATGCTCAACCATGACACAAGGACATGTGCTCAACTATGTTCATAGCAGCATTGTTTGTCATAGCCAGAACCTGGAAACAACCTAAATGCCTCTCGCCCAAAGAATGGATAAGGAACATGTGGTACATTTACACAATGGAGTACTACACAGCAGAAAAAATAATGACATCTTGAAATTTGCAGGCAAATGGATGGAGCTAGAAAACATCATACTGAGTGAGGTAACCCAGATACAGAAAGACAAATATCACATGTACTCACTCATAAGTGGTTTTTAAACATAAAGCAAAGAAAACCAGCCTACAAATCACAATCCCAGAGAACCTAGACAACAATGAGGACTCTAAGAGAGACATACATGGATCTAATCTACATGGGAAGTAGAAAAAGACAAGATCTTTTGAGTAAATTGGGAGCATAGGGATCTTGGGAAAGGGTTGAAGGGGAGGGGAGAGGCAGGGAGGGGAGCAGAGAAAAATGTAGAGCTCAATAAAAATCAATAAAAAAAGACAGTACTTAAATTTATGCTAACTCAATTCTAAAGAGATACAGAAACATACCCTTGGGTAGCACCCTTCCCACTCCCATGTGAACTGTTACACACAGTACATACATACATGTTACAAACCCTATAATATATTGATGTAAAAGTTACTTTATTTGACTTACATCTTTCAAAGAAGTTAGGAGACAAAAGAGGAACACACAAAGTTTATTTTTTTCTTCTTCTGATGTTAACTTTTGTGGTTTATTCCCTGACGCAGCGGCTGAGTTTCCCTCCTCTCTCATATCCTCTGCTTCAGCTCCCCCCCACCCCTTCCTCTGTATTGTTATTGTCAAGTATTTCACAGCAGGCTTCCTTCACCTACAGTGCCAGTTCTGTGGCCAGCCAAGACTTGAAAACATTACGAGGGAAGTTCCAGGAAAACAAGCAGTAGGTTCCCAAATGGGTACCATTCTGAGGCGACGGGGTGATGAAGTTCTCTGCTGCTCTGTCACGGCTGGGATAGGATGGGAGTCATCCCCTTGTTCAGCATGTCCACACTGTATGCCTCTGGCTCCCTTAGTTGTCCCCGAGGTTTTCCGATCCTCTGTCATAGTAAGAGTTATGACACAGGCCATGATGCACCAGAGAGGCGCTGTGAAGCACTCCGTGTGGGCACCGACCTGCACCATCCCAAGAGAAAGATGGATACAGCACAGGGAGATATTCTGAGAGAGCATAAGGGAGGGAGGACGTTCCATAGGTTTTATAGCATATTCTTCTAGTGGCTCTTAGTTTACTATTAACTGTTGTTATTCTGTGACTGTGCCTAATTTATAAGCTAAACTTACATGATCATCGGCATATGATGGAGAAGACATCACACACACAAGGCTTGGTACTGTCCCCAGTTTCTGTACCCACTATGGGATTGACCCTCCACAGAGGAGAGGAGCAAGGTTGACTGATCATTATTTGCTACAGGGGCAACAATGTAATTTCACAGATACTTTTTCTTTCGCATATTTTTACATTAGCAAAGAGAAAAATAGGAAGACACTTAATTAGACTGTATTTCATATTTCCTAGGGAGTACCTTTCATGAGGGCTTTGATTCTTTCTCTGTATTTAAATGACTTCCTGGTGGGGCTGGGGAGATGGCAGTGGTTAAGAGCACACATGAGTCTTGCAGAGGACTGGAGTTGGGTTCCCAGCACACATGTGGGGCATTTCACAACTGCCTGTAACTCCATCTCTAGGGGATCTGATCCATCTCCTGGCTTCCGCAGGCACGTGCATGAACTTGCACATACTAGACTCCGTGTACACATAATTTAAAAAAATAGCAGGGATGTTTAAGCTACTCTTGGTCTCTCTTCAGCTTAAAGAACATTCTTGGCCTAGGCTGGCCTCGAACTCTCTAAGGGTTATTTATTGTACTATATGTGCATGAGTGTTTGGCCTGCAACCATGCATGTGCACCACATGTGTGGTTGCCCATTGGCTTCCTTGGACTGGAGTTACAGATGGCTGTGAGCCGCCATATGGCTGCTGGGAATTGAACCTAGTTTCTCTGCAAGAACAGCAAGTACTCTTAGATGCTGAGCCATCGCTTCAGCTCCCAGCACTGAACTCTCAATTTTGCCACGTCAGGCTCTTGAGTGCTGGACTCACAGATGTGCCTGGCACAGCTTCATTTTTGAAAATGATTTACTCCACTGAAGATTATTAGTTAGCAGTTTCCCCCTGGACTTTGAACATATCCTCTCACTGCCTTTGACTGGGGTTGTTTCTGAAGCAAACTCAATGCTATTGATTTTGTTGCTATTTCTTTGTCTAGATAAGACATTTTTTAACCTGTTGCTTTCATTTTTAGTTGCCATTATCTTTTTGTCTTTCACCATTTTGCTTATGCAGGTCTCTTAGCTTTTATTTTGGTTGGAGTCTTGATTTTTTTTCTTTTTCTTTCTTTTTTTTTTTGATACAGAGTTTCAATGATCAGCCATAACTGGTCTGGAACTTACAACAGAGACCAGGGTGGCCTTGAACTTGCAGAAAGTCATTTGCCTCTGCCTCTCCAGGGTGGGAATCAAAGATGTTCACCAACATGCCTGGTTGGAGTCTTAGTTTTTTTTTTTGATTTATAGATTTATAAATTGTGTGTAGATTCATAACTTTCATTAAACTTGGAAAATTTTAGCTATTATTTCTTCAAATAATTTTGTTATATAAACTTTCTATTATACTTATTGTACTGTTATTGCCTGATTATAAAGACACACAAAATTAGTTTTCTAATTAGAAATGGCAAGTAAATAATATGAAGACTATCCATATGAAAAATGAAGTATATAAAGATTTCAAATTTCTATATTCTTGTGGTGTTAATATTATATATGAGGGTTTTCTATTCCCCTTGTCCCAGACCAAAAAAAATCCAAGCATGATTCAATGCAACATAAAGGAAGGTATTGCCAACTTTTCCCTTTGAAGCACACAGTACTTGCTGCTAAACGGGTATGGGGGTGGCGAGCAGCTGGTGGGCATCCCCTAGTATAGGGTTTGCTTTAATTAACCATTAAGAATTCCGAGTTTGCGACCGCTGCAGTAAACTACTTTGTGTAAACAAGCACTGTCTGCTTTATCGTGACTGATGCCGGAGCGGAGCGCGTTAACAGGGACGAGAGTCTTGCAAATAGCATCTATGCTCCATGAGTTTTGTGAGCAGTTCATAAGACGGCCAAAGGGGTTTGTAGGTTTTGGGAGTAGGGAGTCGTGAATTCTGAGGAACTTGGGATTCTGAGGCAGCCCTCAAAGCAGAACTTTGGGAAGAATATACTTTCTGCTTTAGCTAATGTCAGGCTGTTTTCTTCTCAAGTCACCTTTACCATCCTGAACTGTAAGATAGACAAAGAAAAAGTGCACCAGATAGAAAGGCTCTATTAATGATGTATTGTCTTGTTAATAGACTGCAAAACTCTCCTAGGTCATGAGAGCATGGACTACAGCAATCCCCTCAAGGTTCCCGGAGTGCTGCTCGACTCTGCCTTGGGATGCTTCATTAGAAGCAACTGAAGCAGAGAACCCGAAGGGTAAGAGTGAGGGGAAAGACTGAAGAGCAACGGGAAAGCTGAAGAACACGGTCACAAAGGAGGCGAGCTCCGGTCTGATGGAAATCAACAGAACAAAATACGAACCTGAGTTTGTCCCACCTTGAAGCATAGAGGGCTAGGCATTTGTGGCCAGCAGGCACCAGTCAAGGCCTTCTTCGGGAAGAGGAGCAGAGCTTTTCCAGGCAAGATGCTCCCACTTGGCGGAGGACTGGGGCGCGACTGTGCAGTGCCTTGTGTAGTAGCAGGCTTGGGGAAGATGCACTGTTTACCTCTGTCAGATTGGCCGGCAGGCAAGTCTGTGGGAGGCCCCAACCCATTGTGGGCGGTGCCATCCCTGCGCACGTGACCCTGGGTGTATTAGAAAGCAAGTTGAGCCTGCCATAGTAAGTAGCATCCCTCCATGGCCTCTGTTTCAGTCCCCGCCCCCAGGTTCCTGCCTTGAGTTCCTGCTTCGTCTGGCCCTGTTGATGAATTATAACCTGGATGCCAAATAACCCCCTTTTCCGTCCGAGTTGCTTTCCGCTGTGGTGTTTTATCACAACAGTAGAAAGCAATCTGGAACGGAAGGATAGCCACGTGCTAAAGAGGAGCGGAGGTAGAACACCAAAGCCTCTGTCTGCTCTTCTGCTTGTTTCCCACAGACACCCGCGGTGCCGGCTTCCTAACAACTTGGCTACATTTACCGATTGTGAAACTAGATCGAACCAGGCTTATATTTTCTTATATGTGAACCTCATGCTTCTCCATTTCAACCTTCATTGATGGACTCTGCTTGTTATCCTATGTGGGATTTTATAAATAGCACCCCACCCCTTGAAGACCATGAAGACATTTTGTAGACCAGATGCAATTTGCTGAATTGTAGAGCTTTCAAACATACTTATTATTATTATTTTTTTCAGGTTTGTCCTCAGCTGTCTTTCATCCAGGCTGCAGAAGGGTGACTGGTTCTGGGCAGATACTAAACCAGTTTTTGTCAGGCCCGTGCAATATGCTTCTTGCTTCCAGGTCTAAAGCTCATGCCCCTAAGACTTTTTCTCTTCTGGCAAACTTTTCTCTTCCAATCACCATACAGTTACTGCAGGTGTCCAGGTGGTAGTGTGCTTCCAGCAGTACACATGGTCCTGGGTTCAAGCCCCAGCATGCTTTTAGAGGTCAGATGTCTGTGATGAAGGTGCTGGCTCTGGGATGGTCCTTCTTGGTGAATGCATTATTTGTTCCAGGGAAGAATGTGATGATGTTTTTGGTCTGGAAGGTATTAAAAAACATGAGATATCTTTAGGTTAAATCCAGGTCTCTGTCATCGGGTGGAGGGAATCAAGTCTGGGAGAAGAGGGACTTTGAGGGGGGATTCAGTGTCCAGGGGGCAGTTACACACATGCTTGCCCTGCCCAGAGAGTATTTGAGAAACCGATTTGCCCATCCACCCCCAGAGTTGCAGCTGAACACAGCTGCTCCATTGTAATGAGTTTCAGTGATATTAGAATTTCATGATTTCTGTGGTTTATTTTTAAAATATATTTTAAAATTAAGATATAATCACATCACCTCTCTCTTTCCTTTTTTCCTTCCAATCCCTCCCACGGCCCCTTCCCACTCCTTCTCAAATTGGTGGTCTCTTTTCTTTGTTTATCCCTGCTGTTACACACACACACACACACACACACACACACACACAAGCACACACACAAGTGCACGCGTGTGCGCGCGCACACACACACAGAGTCATTGTTGTGGTTTTTATAGTGGCTCTCAAGGGGAAGGTATTGCAGCAGGAGACGAGATGACGGCAGAAGTGTGCATTCACGACCCCTGACCTCCCGTCTTGGTGGAACAGGAAGTAAAGCTCTTCAGCTAATCTTTCTGCAAGCTGACCTGTTTCTTCCCTTCTGACCCTGCACGTATGTGTTTGTAGATGTGCATAATGTGTGCCCCACACCTGAGGCGGTCCTTATTTTCCTCCTGTTCTTCAGTTTGTGTGCTAACTGTGTTGACCCATTTTGAGTTCGCTGATTTTTATCTCCATCTGTTCACAGTGCTGAGCTGTCACTCGAGAGCTCCATTTGGTTGTTCTCTTTAGGACTTATGCATAACCCGTCTCTTCCTCGGTAGTCTGCATTATTCTATTAATTGTTAAGTCCTCTCTTGGCTCTTGAAAAGTAGTTCCTTTTGAATTTATTTTTGTGTGTGTGTGTGTTGTGTGCATGCCTGTGTGCGTGTGTATGTGCTTTTGTGTGCACAGAGGTTGTGGCCAGATGTTGAGGTCAGGTACCTTCCTCCATCACCTCTCTACGTTATTTTTGGAGACAGGGTCTCTGGTGGAGTGGGAGCTCACAGTTTTAGCTAGCCTGGATGGCTCACAAGCCCCAGGGTCCTCCTGTCTCTGCCTCCTCAGTGTGTGGATTACAGGCTGTGCTGCTGCCTCTGGGTTTTCCTCCTGAGTGGGTGGTGTGTGTGTGTGTGTGTGTGTGTGTGTGTGTGTGACTGAACACAGGCTCTCATGCTTGCATGGCTGGCTAGATCTTTACCATCTAAGTCACCTCCCCAGCCCTCTGATCGTGTTTATGGTAGTCATTTGAAGTGTTTGCTGAGTCCAATATTTGGGATCTCCCAAAGGCAAAGCAGGTTTGTTTGCCTTTTCCCTCCCTCAGTGCGTGTTTCCTTACAAGTTTCATGTTTGTTTTGTGAAAAAAAAACTGGACATTTTAAAGGATGTAACAACTGTAAATAATGATTCCTACTGTTTGATATTCCCTTGGGTGCGTGTTCATTTGGCAGTGGCTTAGCTGTGTGACTTCATTGGCATCTGTAACTTGTGAAATGGGAGGTCTCTGGTTCCACTCCTCACAAGGCATGGTCCTGCCACGCCTCCCTTCTCTCCCCTAGCTGACGATGGTTTCAGCTGGCTTCTCTCTGACAGCTTACCCGATGTCCTAGTTACTTTTCTATTGCTGTGATAAGTCGCTGTGACCAAGAAAACTCACAGAAGGAAGAGTTTATTTAGGACTCAGTCTCAGAGGGTGAATCTATGACCGTCATGTCAGGGAGCAGGGCAGCAAGCAAACAGGCATGATGCTGGGGCAGTAACTGAGAACCTTAATGAGGGTATCACAGCAGACCCTGGCTTTATAATACCACTTAAATTGTGGTCTTCCTCCCTCCCTTCCTCCTCCCCCCTTCCCTCTTTTCCTTACTTCTTTCATTTAGTCTGTCTGTCTTTTCTTTCCTGAACAACCTTGTATCCTCAACTGGCCTGAAACTTGCTATGTAACCAAGGACAGTCTTGAACTTCTGATCTTCTGTCTCCCTCTGGAAATGCTGAGACTACAGGCATGTGCCATAGTGTCTTACTGTGTGGCGTTGCTGAACCCAGGACTTCGTGCCCATGAGGCAAGCACTCTGTCCACTGAACTACGCCCCCAGCCTACACAGTGGTTTTGGCCTTACTCTGTGAGTACACCACCCACTCCTAAAAACTCACACAAACTTCTTTGATCTTTACGACATGGAACACTGGGCTGCTCACCGTTGAGGGCGCTTACTCCCATATCTCTTTGGAATGCTTGATTCGTCTTCCAAATAAACTTCCACTTAAACTGTCTCTTGACTGAATTCTTTACTTCACAAAGTCATAAGAGTCCTCCCCTCCCCTCCAACACGGAGCCTCCGCCATATAGCAAGCAGGCTTGTGGACAACTGGGCTCACTGTTTTTAGCCATCTGCATTTGAGCTGTGGATTGCCTCATGAAAGGGCGAGTTAAGGGATTGTTAGCGGGATCTCACTCATACTTGCCTGAATCAGAGCTTTCCGACGCTGAGGTTGGATGGGCAGGATGTGCAATGTTGCCCCCCGTCCTTTGTCTCTGGGAATAACTGACTCTACCTCGGGGTGTGGGAGGAGAAAGGCCTTCCTTTTCAGGGGAATGGCCCTGAGTACAGGTTCCACCCTTCAGATTTGCAGAGGGAATGATTATGGAGAGGCCGGGGTAGTGTTGCAAGTCTTTCTGTTTCTCCTGGACTATAAGCAGGTCTCAAATAAACCCTTCTCCATGTGTTCCTATGCCCTTGGGACAATTTTCAGGGACTTAAAAAACAAGCAAGCAAGCAAGCAAGCAAGCAAGCAAAGCTGTTTTATGTATATGACTGTGTGTGTGTGTGTGTGTGTGTGTGTGTGTGTGTGTGTGTGTGTGTGTGTGTACCATGTGGCTGCTGGTGCCTTCAGAGGCCAGAAGAGGGCTTTGGATCCCTTGGAACTGGAGTTACAGTTGGCTGTGAGCAACGTTGTGGCTGCTGGAAAAAGAACCATAGGACTCTGAAAGAACAGTCAGTGCTCTTAACCATCGACCCATTGCCCCAACCTCAGTTTCCAGAGATTTTTAAATGATTGATTTAATAAAAATATCTTTTCCAGATACTACCACTTAGCTGAGGGGAGGGTGTGCAGAGGTCCCTATGACCCTGCCAGAAATGTTTCCCTTTGTTCAAAAGGTGCTTTTGCTGGGCACAGAAGTCCATTTATTTTGTTGGTACTTAAGAGACATTGCTTAGCTCTCTCCTGTGGCTTCATTCCTTCTTGTTGCTCTTTCCTCTCCTTCCTCCCTCTCTTCCTTCTTCCCTCTGCCCTTCCTCCCTCCCCCTTCTTCCCGCCTTCCCTACCTTCCTCCCTTCCTTATGTCACATGCCATTTTCCTCTGGCTAATTTTAAGATTTTCTAGTTATGGATATTTTGCTTAGAGCACTCTTGTATATTTTTTTTCATGTTTTCCCAGCATCTGTTGAGTTTCTTCGATCTGTAAGCTTATTGTTTTTATTAAATTTAGAAAAAAGCAAACATCTTTCTTTCTTTCTTTCTTTCTTTCTTTCTTTCTTTCTTTCTTTCTTTCTTTCTTTCTTTCTTTCTTTCTATGATTTTTCAAGACAGGGTTTCTCTGGGTAACAGTTCTAGCTGTCCTGGAACTAGCTCTTGTAGACCAAGCTGGGCTTGAACTCACAGAGATCCACCTACCTCTGCCTCTGGAGTGCTGGGATTAAAGGTGTGCGCCACCATGGCCCGCAAACATTATTTTTCAGTTTCCCCCTTGTTTCCTTTCCCATGCTCCTCTTGACTGAGGACCCCAATGATATGTTTTTTAGGCTGCTTGAGGTTGTTGCTAGCTTTGTTAATATTTTGAATTTTGTTTTGTTTTTTCCATTACTGGGCCTCATATTCTTGTTAATCTTGTCTACTGTATTTTTTACTTCAGACATTACAGTATTTAAAATATTTATTTGTTTCTGTTTTATTTTATGTGTATAGACATTTTGCCTGCATGTATGCCTGTGCACCATGTGTGTGCAGTTCCCAAGGAGGCCAGAAGCGGTGTTGGAGCTTTTGGAACTGGAGTTACAGAGGGTTGTACAACCCCTTGTAGGACCAAAGCCAGTCCTCTGCAAGAGCAGCAAGTGCTTTTAAATGCTCAGTCATTTCTCCAGCCCCTAGACATTGCATTTTTTTTATTCCTAGAGGTTTGTCATGGGTCTTTTTGGTTTAATATGCTAAATCTTCTAGCTTTAAAAAAATTACAGTTGAAAGATTCTATTTTTATTTATAAATTTATTTTTTAGGCTTAAAGAGAATGAAGGTATTGAAACACCAGATGGTCAGTCTAAAACAACATTTGAAAACAAGCTTGCAATGTGTGCTATCAGACAGCAATGGGAATAAGGAAAACAAAATAGGGAAAGCAGCCTGTTAGTTATCTGAGTTAGGTTTTGTGAAATATTGCATAGCATATACAAACAACTAAAAATGTGGTATCATCTGTAATGAAGATTTTTTTGTTTTGTTTTCTTTTTTTTTCTTTTTTTCCGAGACAGGGTTTCTCTGTGTTACAATTCTAGCTGTCCTGGAACTAGCTCTTGTAGACCAGGCTGGCTTGAACTCAGAGAAATCCTCCTGTCTCTGCCTCCCGAGTGCTGGGATTAAAGGCATGTGCCACTACTGCCTGGCTGTAATGAACATTTTTAAAAAATAAAATGTAGGACTGGGGATGTGGCTCAGTTGGTTCAGTGCTAGCCAGTGTACACAAAGCTTTGGTTAGAGCCCTATCATTGTTTAAACCAGACATGGTGGCTCACAATGGCAATCCCAGCACTCAAGGGTAGCAAGGTAATAGGTTATCCTTGCTAAGAGCAATTCTGAGGTCATGAGACCCTATCTCAGAAAATCAAAAGGGAAAAACCGAAAATGCCAGGTATAGTGGTACATGCCTTTAATCCTAGCACTTGCGAGACTGAAGCTGTCAGGCTTCTAGGACTGGGGGCTATCCTGGTTTACATATTGAGTTCTAGGTTATCCACAGCTACATGGTGAAATCTTGTCTCAAAAACAACCCCCCAAAAACCACACAAAACTTGACTGCCTATGATACGCAAATATTTATTTCATTCATATGCTGATTGAAATGTATATACTATTCTTTCATGAAATCCCAAAGCATCTAAAATTCTCCCAACAATACAAAAAGAAAATAGATGAAATATAGTATTAAGGAATTTCATTACCCGAAATTGCAAAATTAACTGTGGGTATAAAGTGTTTGAGTTCCCTTCGCTCCCATTTCATCCTTTCAGCTGGCTTCTAGTGATGTGGTATCTGCCCTGCTTATCTTCCTTTCATATGAAAAGCATCTCCATCCTGCACTCAAGGAAAACCTCCATTTCCTTTACCAGTCCCCCACCTCTTGGCATCAAAACAAGACAGCTTTATCAGTCTCTTTGCAACGGATCTTTTCTTCACTAGAGTTCTCTCTTAGAATTTAATTTCTTTGTAAGTCTGGCCTGTGAGATTTTATTGCTTTGTCACAGCATCCTCTTCCTCAGTCAGTAGAGCTGGCTCCAGGTCCGTCACGGCTTCCTCTTCCTCAGTCAGTAGAGCTCGTTCCAGGTCCGTCACAGCATCCTCTTCCTTAGTCAGTAGAGCTGGCTCCAGGTCCGTTTGCTTTTATAGATCTCACATCCTGGTCATTGTCTTGCTCAGAGTCGCGCATATGTGGCTCTTGCTCATATGTGGTTTTTGCTCATCAGAAACTGGTTTAAAGGGTGCATGGATAGCTTGACATGGAGTCTTTGCTACTGATAATGCCTTTAAAATTGCATCTGCTGAATCAGGATGGTTAGTGTAGATTTCGCATCCCAGCCTACACTGAATGCCATCCACATCAGAGGCAGCTTTCAGGAATGTCAGTTCCAGGTTGTCAGCCTACCTCTGCACTGAATAGGTGACATTCCTCAGTTTCATTTTTATTTTTAGTGTGTGTGTGCGCGCGTGTGTGTGTGTGTAGTGCTCATGCATGCAATGCTCATGGATACCAGAAGGGGGCATCAGATTCCCCCCCACCCCCGGAACTGGAGTAACAGGTGGCTGTGAGCTGGTGCTGTGCATAGAATTCGGGTCTTAGCCCCTGAGCTGTCTCTCCCACCCTTCTTTCGATTTCTTTGAACATATTGATAACTGTTTATGCCTCTCTTATACTTGTTTATTAATTTTCTGTATCATTTCTGGTCAGTTTTAATCAGTGTACTTCACTCTCCCTTCTTGGTTTGATTGGCAGTTTTTGACTAAGCCAGGCACTGTGAATCTCCGTAGACACGGAGTCTGCCAGATCTCTGTTTTTGAGGTGTGGTATACTGGGGGGAACAGTACTTAGCCTGGGATGATTATCCCCACCTTTGGAAGTTACAGTCTCCAGAGAACTTTATGGGGCTGGAGAGGTGGCTCTGTGATGAAAAGCATATGCTGCTCTTGTCGAGGACCTGGGTTTGGTTCCCAGCGCCCAAATCAGATGGCTTGCCAAACACCTGTTATTCCAGCTCCATGGAAAACCAAAGCCTGGGCCCCTGTGAGCACAACTACCCCCACGCACATATGCACAAGAAACACACATAATTAAGAGTAGTAAGAGTAATCTTACAACAGAGTATGCCGCTCAATGAACTGAGAATTTCACGGTTCTCCATGTTGGCTGATGGTCACAGCTAAGGTGCCCCGGTGGTGATGAGAGCGGATGATGTCTTCTCTGATTCCTAGAGGTTCTGATCCCGACCACAGGATGTTTCCTTGTGCATGTACTGATCATTTAGCTGAACACTCTGAACAATCTGAACACTGCAGATTTCCAGGGTTTGTACAGGGGTACAGGGTTTGTTCCTCTCTCTCTCTCTCTCTCTCTCTCTCTCTCTCTCTCTCTCTCTCTCTCCCTTATGTTTTGTCCTGTGTATGGGCACACAGGTGAAGGTCAGAGGACAGTGTGTGGGAGTCAGCTCTCCTCCTCTACCGTGTGGCTTCTGATGATAATACTCAGGCCATCAGAAGTTATGCTTGGCTGCAAGTGCCTCTGCCTGCTGACCCATTTTTGTAAGCTCAAGAGTCACCATTTATTAAACTATTATTGGACATATATTCTAAGCATGTGAGTTAAGAGAAAAAGGTGCTCAGGGAAAAATGAGAATTTTCAAGTCTGGGTATGGGCTTCTCAAAGGAGAGTCACATTTAAGCATTTCCGTGGTTGTCACCTCTACCATCTTAGGGACTTTAAAGTTACATCCCAAAGGGTTGTTAAAAAAGTTTCCTCCCACTGGGCATGAAACAGCTTTAGTTTCAGCACACGGGAGGCAGGGGCAAGCAGATCTCTGTGAGTTCGAGGCCAGCCTGGTCTACAGAGCTAGTTCCAGGACAGCTAGGGCTGTTACATAGAGAAACCCTGTCTTGAAAAACCAAAACAAAAACCAAACCAAAACTTTCCTCCTCTTCTCTCTCTCATTCAATATTTTAATCACACCCACAAACAATGACACCAGGACCTATCTCTTCTGCATGTATTAACTTTTTGAGAACCGAGTCTTTTTGAATGCACTCCTTCCTAGGCCAGGAGGGATGGGGGTGGGCCTTGGACTTCCAACAGGGCAGGG
>PVIU01019842.1:0-35359 GCA_004026605.1 Ondatra zibethicus
AAAAAGACATTGGATAATGGAAAAATCTGCTGAACTAAATCAACTGGTTTATTTCAAGGGTGTGCTGACCTCGCAATGGAAGCCAGGAGATATGGTGTATTGTGGAAGGGGTTTTGCACTTGTTTCCACAGGAGAAGAAAATTGTGGATACCATCAAAATTAATAAAGGTTCGGTTTGAAGAGAAGAAACCTCTTGGAAAGGAGACATGACAGCTCATCCAAGATGATGATAACCATACAGGTGGTAAGAAAAACATATAGAATGGGGGCAGGGTTCTGTTCTTGTCTTTGCAGGTAAACACTTACCTTCAAAAAATTCAAGGGACCCTGGATGTTTGAATACTGACAGATGAAAAAAATAACTACCCAATAGGGATCATCAAGAAAACCAAATAGGTTCTGTAAGTATAAAAATCAAAGATATGTTTATATTTCTAAATTTATAGAGCTGGTTTTGGAGTTGGACTCTGGGTCAGTCCCTCTCTAATTCCAAGCCTGTTGTTAGGAGAAAAACCCAGAGTTTCTGTCTCATGTCAAGAGCCATGATATGGGACAGAAAGAAAAATGAATTTAGAAAACATCTTTGCTTTTCTTCATATCTATTTTTGTCTTTATCATGCCTTTTATTGAATATATACAACCATATATGTCTATGTAAATAATGTTTAAGTTTTCCACAATGAACAATGAATTTTTCCTGTGGTTATCTTTGAAGTTTCCAGGAAGAAGATGGGGCCCCATAACAATAACTCCACCTGGTTGATATGACTTCATGCTACTCATAACGCTACTATAAGACCTGTTTCAAGTACCAGCTGCACAAGACATTCCAACTTGGTTAGCTGAAATGGTGCATATCTTTTACAACATTCTGGCTAGACCTCCACAAAATACTCAGAGACTATTTGCAATTTTACCAGACATTGATCTTGAAATTTAACCATCATTTTACTTTCACAGGATCTCCTAGAAAGAATGTTGCCCCCATGACAGCTGGAAGTAATTCTAGAGGACAATGTCCCCTCTCCTAGCACAGTTTGTCCTCAAACTTAGGGACATCATTTAGGGGTTGATTATAGTTGGTATACGGTTGAAGGTTGGGGAAGGAATTTTATAAGCTCAGGGATTGTTTTGAAAAAAAAAGGGAAAATTGGATGATGGGATAATAGATTGGTATTTGTGAGTTATTGTTTATAGACAATTACATTGGATACAAAGTTAAATTATATTGAATATTGTATGCATGCACACTTCTACCTCTGTTTAAAACATTTTTATGTATTGATATATATATTTACCATATTGCAGTGTACATTTCTACCTCTGATTAAGATACTTATATATTGTTTATGTATTAATATACATATTTACCATATTGCAGTGTATACTTGTACATTGTTTACATTTGGAGGTCATTGTCCTCATTTATTGCACAGTTGTTTATTGTCTTAGTTTTTAAGTTAGATAGGCAGTAAGAATTACAGATTAATAGTCATCTATGTTTGTCATATTTATAGCTAGACTAATCAGGTTTTTTAGCTATGTAGAGATTATATTCTGTTTAAATAGATAATCTTCAACCTCTTCAAAGAGCTGTAGAAAATGGCATTTAATCTAACTTAGAGTTCTGTGGTAGCGAGACACGATTGCTCTTGGTAACACTGATCTATTCCCGAGAGATTGTTGAGCACCAAAGACACTCCACTTGGAGCTTGTCTTCTTCTTGGCAAGGAACTGCCCATACCCCAATTACTGACAAAATACATAGTATCCGGAAATGGATAGGCAGAACTGTCAAATCTTGCCAAGACAGGGTAAGACGGTTTTGGAAAATTTCTTGCCTTTAAAAATAATCTGTCAGTTATTCTAGGCCTTAGCCAAAGTTAGTTGCTTCAACACTGTGAACATGACTTTGTGTGATTACCCAGGTAGCCAGTTGTGTCTGTGATTTGTTGCATGTTTTGGAAGTTTTTGATTGCACTTCCTAATTACTCAGGTAACATTATTTCCCTTCTCGGATTTTGATGGGGTTGAAGACTAGATAAATGTAGTTACTTTCCTCTCATGACTTGGCCAAGTTATTTATTATACAAGACTCAAGCTAGTTAGAGTAGGATATTTGTTCTTATTGTATATAATTTTGTAGTAGGTTTAGAACTCTCTTACTTAAACAAAAGAGGGAGGTGCTGCAGGAGCTCCTTCCACTCCTTCAGCCAATAGCCTTTGAGATACCAGCCCACTGTGGTCTCTTTCTCTTTATAAAGCACTAGCAGCCCTCCTCTAGCTCTCTCTTGCTTTGGACTCCTTTCCTGGTAGAGGGCTGTTGTCTAGGATGGTGTTCTGTAAGTTTTTCCCCTCAAATAAATAAACTTTTTAGTAATAATTCCAAACTGGTGTGGGATTGATTTGCGCTTTAATAATCAATATCTACAGAAAATGAGGGCTGAGAGATGTACTAATTATGGGCATAATGATAAGTCATTTGAAGTGGGTTTAATACTGTGCCCACTTAGCAAAGGAGTAGTAAGTGTTCCTCTCTGTTCATCTTTTTTTCAAATCATAATAACTTTTCAAAAATGTCTTTTCATGCTCAAACTCTGTCTTATCCTCCAAACTCTAGTCTCCTCTTTTGGTGGGGATAGACACTACTTTTTTTTTTATTTCTTCCATACCAAAGACCTCTCAAGTATCAGATGTCTTTGTTGACCATTCCATGGGAGTGAGGAACTTCACACTGGCTTAGAATCTGTATTTTAGATGGAGATTTGTGGAACTGAGTAGTTTAGGAAGCGTTTATAATCCTCACTATCGCAATGAGATTAGGAAATGGACAAAGCAGGCATCCAGCCAGTTCCAGGAGTCTGATTGTCTCTTCCACTCAGCACTGGAATGACAAGCACCTGCTTGACACACCTGGGTTTTCTTAGTTTGTTTTTGTTTGGTTTTATGGGTTGTGGTGATCAAATTCAGAGCCTCATGTTTCCAAGAGTAGTGCTTTACTGACTGAGTCATCATCTCAGCACACTTTACTACTTTTTATGTTGGTGCTGGAGCTAGTTCTGACAGCGTAATGATTTTCCACCAGATAGATTTCTCATCTTGTAAGTCTACAGCTAAGAACTCCACAGTATGCCTTCTTGGGCTAAGGCCAAGGTATGATAGGTTTGTGGTCCTTTCTGCAACCTCAAGAGAGAATCTGTCTTCTTGCCTTTCCAGCTTCGCTTCTCATCACCTACAGTCCTTCTCAGAGTTTCTACTTTCTCGTCAAAGACAGAAACAGCAATTCCAATCCTTCTCAAATCACCTGATTGTGAGACCTCTCCTGCCCTGCCTTCCCAGAACCTTGTAACCACTGATCCCACCATCAGTTCAGTCATACAGTCCTAGATAGTTTCCTACCTTAAAGTCATGTAATCTACATCCTGTATTCTCTGAGCTGCCTAGATCTTCTAGCTGTGTAAGGTGACACACTTGTGTAGTGGGGAACTGGGCTATGGACAGCTCTGGGTGGACATGATGCTGTATTTTCACTTCATGGAGTTCACTTGTCTAGCTGATCCTGTTATCTTTAATCCCAAGTTTGTTTGTTTGTTTTTTTATTTTTGGTGATCTTTTCTAGAAAGAAATCTGTATTCTTATACTTCTTTCACTGAACAGAATGTCTTACAAATTTATCCACAAACCATTGTACACTATTGGTAGAATATAAATTACTTCAACCATTACAGAAAACACTATAGCACTTCCTCAAAAAGTTAAAAATGGAACTACCATATGATCCAGAAATGTAACCACAGTGTGCAAAATCTACTGATTTTAATATGCCTGTCCCATTATTTCTGGAGTCATAAGTATTTTGTTGAATCCATTTCTTTGGATAGATTGGCCTCAGTTTCCTCACAATGTCCACATATAAATAGAAAACCTAGCCACAAAGCAACTTCAATTCCTCCTATAGCTAACTTCTGTCTAATCCTTTTTACCAGAGGTCTCTGAAGAAATGAATGGGAACTTCAGGAACTTGACTCATCCATTTCCTCTTTGAAAATTAGAAGTGCAAACCATGTTTTTTTTAAAAGCCATTAAGTCATTAATTTTTATTTTATCAAGCTTGGAGCAAGAAAGACCTATTCTTATCACATTTTTTTGTAACATGCCAGACTAATTTGTGTTTGCTTTTAATAAAATTATTTCCTTATTTCGTGCATTGATGCTAGACATGCCTTTACACCCGTTGAACCAACACATCTGCTTCCAAGCTGTCCGTGTAATAAATTTTCTAGTAAATTATGTTTCTGTTGAATGAATTCATGTTTTTTATTCAAAATAAGCTGTTATAAATGATTCATGTCTCTCTACATTTTCAACAGGAACAAATTAATTTTTTAATTGAGCTCTGAAATGACCTGTTCTTCCCAAATGCATATTAAAAGAAGATGATTACAAATGGCTGTCAGGATCGAATGAGACTTTGTAATAACTTTTTTCATTTGCTGAGGATATTTGGCCAACTTTTCTTAGTAGAAATTTATGGCACTTGATGAATAATTGGAGAGTAACATCTTTCAGAAAAAGATTGAGGTTATGCAAAAGAAAATGAGCCAGAGATAGCAAAAAAGCATTTTGTTTCACAAATTTCCAGATAAAATAACCAAAATATTGCAAATTAGGTGCAATTTACATTAAGAAATATTGTTGACAATGTTGATATTTTTACAGGGCTGTTTATTGAGACTTATTTTATACTTTGATTGTGTATGTGTGTGGAGGTGAGTGGGCGTGGGGGGGTGGGTTTGTGTGTATAAGTGCATGGGTCCATAGAGGCCAGAAGAGGGCATTCAATCACCTGGAACTGAAGTCACATATTGTAAGCTGCCTAATGTGAGTGCTGAGAACCAAACTAGGGTCTTTGACAAGACCAGTGTATGCTTTTAACTGTTTGGTCACCCTCCAACCTCTAACCTATTTACTCGAACTAAAACGTTACATGCACATGTGCACATGCACGCACACACACAAACACACATCATATAAAACGTAATGTTTTGAAGAATATATACCTTGTATTGTGTACATAATAGAATGATTGTAACTACTGAAATATGTATCTCATATAGTATTATTTTCTGATAGTATTTCAGTATTTTTTTTATTTCAATCAGTATTTTTAAGGAGTATTACATGTTATTAACAGTGGTCATCAGGAAGTACCCTAAGATCTCTTGAACTTATTTCTCATGTTTAGCTACAAATGTGTACTCTTTAAAGAACATGTTTTACCCTCTCTTCTTAGCCCCACTGACCTCAAGTAACTGCCATTCTTCGCTCTACTTTTCATAGTGAACCTTCACAGATTCAGTTGGGAGTGTGATCCTGAAAGACTGTTCGATCTTCCTGTATCTTCTTTATTTCACTTAACAGAATATTTTATAGATTTACCCTGGACCCTTTGCTTACTATTGATAGAATATAAATTTGTATAGTCTCTGTAGAAAATAGGAGAGCAATTCCTTAAAACAATAAAAATAAATAAGATCCAGAAATCTCTCAACAGTGTTTATGTCCAAAGAAAATGACATCAGTAAGACAAAAAGAGATTGGCAACATGATTCATAATAACCAAGGGACGGAATCTAAGTGTGCCCATCAATAGATGAATGGGAAAAACAGTGTGATGACTGGTTTTGAATGTCACGATTTCTGTCTATTTTTCTCTTTCATCTTTGATTTGTATAAGAGAAGAAAATCTTTCATTCTACCTGATGTCTTCCTTAGTAGAGATTTAACACACTCTGGCTTTATAACAGTTGAGATTTTATGATGTATGAAATTGATACAGTGTTCAAAAGCCTCTAAAAATTTCTTCATGGACATTCATCCCTTCCTATTTGCTTCCATCATAAAATTGAGGTTTAGACATGGAAGTCAAGCTACAGAAATAACACGAATGTCTGTTGCTATATAATTTTGAGGAAAGTATTTTTCTTACGTTATTAACATTGTGTATGTGAAATCGTGACTCATTTGAAAAACAGAATGTAGTGCACATACACACACAGATACACACGCATGCTTTCTCGCCATGTAGATGGTTTACATTAGTGCAATAGGAACGGGAAAAAAGTAGAATCCCCATCTGAAGTCTAGGTAGTTCTGTGGAAGCAGCACAGACCTCAGTCTAATTCATAACACTTTCAGATGTGAGCTGTTCCTTCAAAATTCAGCTGCAAATATGTTGAACTCATATTTCAAGACTAGAGGAAGTTAGATCTTTTAAATGCATTCTCTTCTTTCCAGCTCTTTGGAGGGCCTTGAAAGATGGGTGTCACACCAACCTGTACTATCCCTCATGATTTATTTCAGCTAACTGCTCTGCATTGGGTCATTTTACTTAATGTCCAAAGTAGTATAAGTTGAAAATATAACTTCTGTTTTTCTATAACTAACTAATTCTGACAGTGCTCCAGGTTTTCTTTTCATTCACCAAACACAATAAATGTCAAACCACAGAATTTAAGACAAAAATTACAGTAAAGTTTGGAAAAACAGAAGCTAATAAAATGAAGAAAAATAAGATTCACTTGACAATCAATAATCATACCTCCTAAATCCCCCATCCCGTTCCAATTTCTGCCTCATTTTTATCCCACTTTCCTCCCACCCCAGCATAGATGGACATTTCCTCAATTCACACCTCCAAAGGCCACAGCTTTAGGGAAATGGGCACTCCTTGCCAACACCTGAGCCTTTCTGACCTAGTGTGAATAACAGACACATTTTTAGCGGAAATCGTTACAGTCATAGGATAGAACTAACTCCTTTTTTTTTATGGCCAGGGTGGTTAAATGCTCCAAAGTGCTTTCCCCACAGCATGGAAGATCTTTCATTGCAGAGAACCAGATGGCAGGTTTGATTATCCACTTTAAGGCATACTGTAGACCTACTACCGGGTCTCTGTGAGCATTAATACCATCCTTCATGTTCGTCTGGGTCTTCCCTAAATAATGCAGGCTTCTGCAGGTTTTTGCCACTGTGTGTCTTCCATTATTTTCTATTTGATGAACTATCAGTGTCATCTACCTGTTTGCCAAACACTGACATCAAGCCATGTGTTCCTTTCCGCTACTATCTATCCATCAGTCTTAAAGATGTGGCTTTCAATCTCTTAAGCATATCATACCTATAGCGTGTGACCTGCTGCTCAGGAAAATTCTACTCAAGATTGTCAGATCTTGGATAGTGCACTGAAATGACCCCTTACCTTGTCTTTGGTATAAGGATGGTGAAGCCTCTCAACCTCCCACTCAGCTGTATTGCTGTGCACTGCTCTTCTTTGGCAATTTTTCTTCTCTTAGGATGGAGTAGGAAACTTGTGACATAAGCATGCCCATGAATTTCACTTCATTCATTCTTATTGTCAGAGAGTCATTTTCAACATAGAAAATCTCTCTATTAAGGGTTTTTATTTCAGGAATTAGCGGATTAAGAAGCAGCATCTGGCTATAGTTTCATATAAGATTGATACCTCATCTTTCCTCAAAATATCTTTTATCTCTGATATTTATCTTCCATTCCCCTCTGCTCTGTTTGCATGAATTTGTCTTTACTTTATTCTACATCAAGTTTGTTTCTCCTCCATTTCACGGGTTAACTTATACCCATTGTTCGGCCATTACTTTTTCTGCAAAGCTTTTCCTCCTGTCTACTTTTGCTGAAAGTTTCCAGTCAAAAACATTTGTTCTCCAATATTTTTCTGCCCTTTTTATGCTACAGAGTCCCTGAAGATCAGGAGAATTGTCTCATTGTATTTCCCATTCATTCAGCACCAGCTCAGAGACTTGTGACCATCACTCAGCAAAGTCAATTGACTAAACAGTGCTTGAATTGTCTTTTGTATGTATTGTGATGGAAGCATCATTCCTGCTGAAACAGATCATGAGTGAGGAAGATCCTGGAAAGGTCAACAATTCTCAAGACCCCGGATGAGATATAACTGTAATATTTAGTCATATTTAAATATAGAGTCATTTACCTTTAAACTGTTTATTGTTAGTGTGTGGAATGTGTGCACACGAGTGTGTGTGTCATGACACACACACACACATGTTGAGACTGGTGGAGAGCTTTGTGGAGTTGATCTCACCTTCTACCTTTGCATGTGTCCTGGAGCTTGAACTCTGATCCTCAGGCTTGCTTGCACAGAAAACTTCAGCAGGTAAAGATTTTAATTCCGTTCTCTATCTAATCGTGGTATTTTCCCAGCAAAATGTATGAATCTCTACCCAGCTCTTCTATGATTTAGAAAATAAGGCTACCACTGGCATTTGCATTTCTCTGCTCAGTATTATCCATGCCACACCATTCTGTGGAACTGGTTGCTTGATACCTGGTATAAAACTAGTCTTGTTGTTGTTAAGTTCCTGTAAGAGATACTCACAGCATAGATCCAGTTAAATACACCATTATAAGCATTTGGATGCAGTTATTCGGGTTTTAAAGATTTCTTTTCAAATTTCAGTTTTTAAAGAGTATATTTCGGGCATAATATGTGCTGTGTCTTCAAAGTAAAAAGAGAGGCTTCAGAGTAGATGTGAATACTGTATTGGGTGTGCACAACCTGCTAAGAACTTTCTGTTCTGTCGGAAAATTGTCTGACTTGAAATCATCTTGAACTTAGGAAAAGCAGAGAGGTGGAGAAAGAAATGGGAGAGGAATGCAATTGGTATAGGAGAAGAGGGGAGAGAGAAAGAAAGGTGGAGGACTATCTTTTTGCTGTGAGTTTGCGAGCTGCTTCTATCCACTGGTTCTCGGGGTCTGCTTCTCAACTGCCCTGCTGTGGTTTACCCAGGAGTCAGCTTGGCTCCACTCAAAAGTGATGCCGCAATGCAGCGTGATTGAGGGTGATTGCTTTCGCTTACTTGATTAAAACTGGGAGAAATATAGACAGTCCTCCAGTTATGTTTTATGCCGCTTGCTGACGATTGCTTTTCTTTTTAAATGGACATTTACTACCTATTTAGAACAATAAAATACCTCAAAGCAAACATTAAGCAAAATGCAACCTATCTATCACATCCCCTGCTCCTTGCAGTAGTAATAATCATGAATAGAGGGCCCATTACATGGCAAGCTCCACGTTCTTACAAGTTTCTTTATAGATTCACTTAGTGATCACTAATAACCTATTTAGCAAGTATTTAATTAAGGAAATCTTAATGAAGGTCAATTACTCAGTGTTTAGTGTCTAGAATTTTATTTATGGGAGTATTGAAATATTTTTTAAATGAGTCATGTATATGTGTATAATAATATATATATATACATATATATGCTAAAATTGTTCTTGGACATCACCAAATCACCCACAATAACACTTAAAGGCAGCAAGCACTTCATCATGCATGCTATGCTCATCAATAATTTTCCTTCACTTATTTTGATAGCTAAAGAATGTAAACACGTATACTATAAATGTCTTTTATTAGTAATAAGCATGTAATTTCCCTCATCAAGAGACCCAAGAAGCTACATGGGAGTACGTCTTCATTCATACACACACCACTAGCAACTTCAAGAACAAAACTCAAATACATTCCAGAAGAGCCATACAGGGTATCCGAAGACTTTTATATTAAATTTACAAGTACACAAGAAAAGATGGGTCCTGTGAAATCTACTGAAGTCATTTGAGATTTGTAGACAAGATTTAAGATTAGTGTGGTGTGTGTTCATCTCTCTCTGGGTTCTGTTGTGTTGACAGTTGAAATCATGCTTCAGCGATCTGACCCAGAGTGTGCACTTACCACACACACGCGCCCATCTTCAATGTTAACGCTGTGTGCAACCACATCAGTTATGAATGCCAGGGAATGAGCCATGCTTACCAACCCACAGACTTCTCCACAAGGAGAAAGATCTTCCCTATAGACTACAGTTCTAACAGAGGTCAACCCAGCGGAAATTAGTACCTGCCCCTGCCCCTCCTCCCAAGACAGCCTCTCCTTTGCCTGGCCCAATTGAAATCTTTTGCACACTGCAGGCTCCTGCCTTTTCATCCTTTGGTTGGTGCTAATTTCATTTTACCAGAAGTGACACAGTGGTATGGATGTGATTGGATTCTGGAAACAGAAGAGCTCTGATGTTTCTGAAGCTGCTCCTAAGGAGGCCGTTGACAAACAGACATTTGTCTCTTCGGTAGTCTGGCTATGCGAACTCCAGCCATGCCTGCTGTCTACTCTCCTGGACCACAGCTGTAGTCACCAGCAGCTGGAACAAGGATGTTCTCTCCTGCCTGTTGCTTAGGTTGAATCCATGCTGTGAAGTATGAAGGATGTAGAATTAATCGAAGTTTAGAGGTGTGATTTTTTGGAGGGGGTGTGGGCTAACATTCTTCAAAGCAGAGTCTTTCTAACTGAACACCAGTGACTATCTCAAAGAGGAGGGACTAGAGAGATAGCTCTCTAGTAAAGGAAGTGTAAAGTCTTTGCCTTGAAATAGGAGGTCCTAAGTTGGTCGGCAAAGCTGTGCTTACATTCCAACTCCTGGGGAGGTGGAGAGAGGCAGCTCCCCTGGGCTCCTGGGCCAGCCAGTCTAGCCTAATTGGCGTGCTCTAGACCAAAGAGGGACCCTGTTTCAAAACCCAAGTGGAGTGCCTGGAGAGGTGGATTAGTGGATAAAAGCATTTGCTGCTCCTTCAGAGGACTCGTGTTCAATTCCTGGCACCCACATGGTGGCTTACAATGGACACTTACAGTCCAGTTCCAGGGGATCAAATGCCCTCTTTTGGCCTCCTTGGATACTAGACACACATGTAATACTTTATGCAGGCAAAACACCCAAACACACACAAACAAAACCTAAATCTTCAGCACCAACAAAACAAACCTTTTACAGTCATGTACTCGATACCCATGTGCACACACAAACAAACACACACACACACACACACACACATGCAATGAGAAAGAGAGAGAGAGAGAGAGAGAGAGCCTTGGCTAGGAAGATTGTTATCAGCTTGGACTCCTGGAACTTTGGTTCAAGTTCAACCTCTTTTTCCCTAAAACTTGCCCAATTTGTAATACTTTGCAATTAGCAAAGAACAGTAGGTAAATCAGCCTTAAATGTCACCAAACAGTTTTCATTATGTTTCAGCACAGTACATATATATATAAATGTGTATACATATATATGTATATATACATATATGTGTATGTATAACTCAGATCCTCCCCCAACACACATAAGCTCAAGAGAGTCTACCTGGCCTGTGAGTGCCCCCAACAAAGTTGAACCTGAGTCTGACACTAATATATATGGAACTTGAGTACTGTTCTTCCCCTTGGTAAACGGGCAGGAGGATAGCCAGCAGGGATGGTCAGCTGCAGGAACTGGATCCTGACTCATGTGAGAAGTGGCAGAAAGAAAGGCAGAAGACCAGGGAAGCTGTAGACTTCTAGAAGTCTGGAAATTCTCCCTGTGGAAGCTTGGTGGTAGTCCAGCCAGGGTCTCCCTCCGCAAGCCAGGAACCAAGCAAAGTTTTGGTGGCGCCTCATCTGATTCCGTGTTACTGATGGTTACTGGTGACTAAGACATCTCACGGAAAGGAAGACATTTGAAAGGTGCTTTTAAAATGTGCACACATCCCGCCATAACATCACACCATCTTAGAGAAAGCGCCAGCGTGAGCATCTATTTCTTTTTAAAACCGATGACAATTTTCAATTTAATGCTTCTAATGCAACTAAGCAAAAGTTTTTGCACCTGGTTTTGTTGTGGGCAGGAACAATGCTTCTCTTGTCCTCAGCCCCCAAACCCAGTCTGGCTCACTCCTCTTTTTCACTAGCCCGTTTCCTATATGTTTTCAAACCTGAATAAAGAGATAATGCAGCATTCAGCTTTCACTTCAAGCACAATTTTAACTCCTTTGAAATTCAAGAGCAAGCGCCTAGTGTGCTGAGTGGGCTAATGTTCAATCCGATTGAGTATCTTCCCAGCTGTAAAATATATCAAGTTTCCCCATTCTCTGGGAATTGAACACAAGTAGCAATAATATGAATGTAAACAAAACATTTCACCTAGGGATATGAATATGCTCGCATGGCTGCAAAGTAGCAAAAATATTTATTTATATATTTTGTTGTAATTAAGACCCAAGCTCAAATTATTGCCTCCAAAGTAATTTGGAAAATTAAAATTCCCAATAACACATATAAGAATTTAGAGGTCCTTTGACTTTTTGGTTCATTGCTAAATCTATACATTTGTTAGGCTGCCAATACAAGGGCCCCACCCAGGCAAAAACATGCAGATTAAAATGCACGTTCAAGGGCTAGGGAGATGGCCCATGGGATAGAAACACCTACTCTGAAAGCAACAGGACCTGAGTGTGAATCTCTAGTAGCCAGCAAATGTCTGGGTATAGCTACACTTGCCTGTAAACCCAGCATTAGCAAGCAGAGATAGGTGGATCCTTGGAGCTTGCTGGCCCGCCTATGTAGTCAAAATGGGGCACTTCTGGTTTTGTGAGAGACCCTGTCCCAAGGGAATAAGGCAGAGTGTTGGAGGAAAACATCTGGCATCCGCCTCTGGCCTTTGTATCCTTGCAAACACACATGTGTTTTATATGTGTGTGTATGTATGTGTGTATATATATGTGTGTGTGTGTATGTATATAACTATATATTGCTCACACATACATACATACACACCACAAAAAATAGGATACAATAACAAAATGCAACTGGAGAAAAATATGCCGAGATAGGGCATAGCATACCTTGGGGTACTGGTATCTCATTTCAAAGAACTGGATGTTTTGGGAGGCTATCTAATATGCTTTTAGAATTGAATTTATCAGATGAGTATGATTGGTAAACTCACCTGGAAATCTCTTTAGTGGGTACAATCAATTTTATTTTTTATATTAGGAAAACAAAAGCATTGTAAAGACCGAAGATAACTAGCTATAGTTGTGTTTTAATTGGTATGGCTCTGGGTAGCTGGGAGTATCCGATGAGCATGTTTAAAATCGGCTCCTGCCCTCAGTAGAGTCCAGAGTTAGCAGAAGAAGGAAAGTAATTTGCATAGTAAAAGATTTCAGGGTGTGTGATAGCCAGAAGATGGGACACAGATATAGAACAGTGGGGAAATTGTTAATTTGTTTATTTTCATAGTCCTTTTTGTTCCTTTATCTTAGCTACTTACTTTCTATTGCTGTGATAAAAACACCATGATCAAAGTAATGCATAAAAGCAAGTGTTTAATTGGGGTTCCAGTTCCGGGGGCTTAGAGTCCCTGATGGCAGAGCAGAACCATGATGGTGAAACTGCTGGCAGCTATGTCTAAGACCAGAGGAACCTTGGGAATGACACCAGTCTTTTGAAACCTCAGTGGCTGGCCATAGTGACACCTCCTCCTAGCCTTTCCCAAACATTGCCACCAGATGGAGACTAGTAATTCAGTATGTGCCTATGGGGCCATTCTCATTCAAACCGCCACACCACCTATCACCATTTGTAAGATTACGATTAATAATCAGTACAGAAAATGTTAATCTATCCATTGCAAGTGGTCAGTGTCCTGATTTCTGTAGGACAGGTTATTGGGGACCATGACTTGTCGATTTCAATCTCCACATAAAATCGTGGAGGATCTTGCGTAAGCTGTTTCTGATAAAGGCCTACTGGAACTGGTCCTAAGAATCTGCACCTTCATCAAATCTCCAGGGTCCAGAAGCTCCTGGTCTACAGACTGAGCCTGGAGTGGAGATTAAATGGAGTGTGAACACAGAGCTGAGTGGCTGCATTTCGAGAACTGACTGGGAAAGGAGCACTGAGAACAATCAGAAAGTTGTGTCAACAATCCCTGGATATAGAAGGTCCTATTGATCAACATCCTCTTGGACTCTGTAGACATTTTCTCATGAGACTTTGCACGCAGGGGAACAGCACTAGTGAATACCACCTCATCACATGGAGCGCCTAGTGGACTGAAGCCCTGAAGTCCTGGACATTCTGGGAGAGAAGCGGAGAGCTTAGTCCACTGTGAGTGGGACCAGGGAAGGAGGCAGAATTAAATGAAACTTGTTAAAATATTTCATGAAAGTTAACGAGGTTTAGTTATTAGAAATACCTACGTGAATGCTTTGGGAAGTGAGTGTGTGTCCTTTTCCCTTAAGGTGAGGTATCTACTGGAGTTCTGCTTTTGTTCAGAGAAAGATACCATGATTTTCCTCAGCAAATACATTACAGTTTTAGGCAGTTGTAAAAGTCTTGTTATCTTGTGACACTTAGCCTTGTTTGCTTTTTAACTATTCTTGGGCACATTTTAAAGAAAGACAGACAGAGAGAGAGAGAGAGAGAGAGAGAGAGAGAGAGAGAGAGAAGAGAGAGAGAGAGAGAGAGAGAACAACAATCCCCCCAAAACAACAAAAATAAACCCTAAATTTAATTTCATTTATAGAAATCCAAACTCTCACTATAGGGACGAACTCATGGGGATCATTGGTACAAAAGTCCCTTCACTCATGTTTATAAGACCTTCTGAGCTGTGGAGATGACTCAGTTGGTAAAGGGCTTGTTGGACAAGCATGAGGATCTGAGATTGAATCCCTACCATGCACATAAAATGCTGAGTGCTATAGAATATTCCTGTAATCTCAGTGCTGGGGCAGACTTCATAGCCAGCCTAGCCAAATTGTGAGCTTTAGGCTCTTTTAAAAACTGTGTCTTGAAACAAAAGGTGGAGAGTTCTTGAGGAAGATACTCAGTGTCAATCTCTAGCCTCCACATGTACATACACACATGTATACACAGACACATGAACACAAGCACAAGCTACACAACAAAAGTTAAATAAACTTATAAGACAAACATGGAGGTTTTAAATAGTTATTTCTGGTGAAGTAAGTAAATATATCTTTAAATGAAGTGAACTTTGTTCCTGTGAGCCTAAACTGTGATAAAGCATTTATTTAGTATTTCTCATATGAAGACAACTCATATAACTGTCTTTGAGTGGTTGAATTTGCTTTTGTTATTTGGCTTTTGCTTCCTGAGATGTTAAGTACATTGAATGTATATAAATCAAGAATATTTAGATTAACAGATCTAAAAGAATTATAAAATATATACCTGTAAAATGCTAATAAATAGATAGCAGTAAATGGTATCAGTGATAGATGCTAGATAATATTTGGGCAATTTTTCTGGCTTACCATTGAAATTCATTCCTATTCTGAAGTCTAATAAAGGACTGGCTTACATTTCTACCGAGGGACTGGCTTGGTAGTCTAACACTGTTCTCCACGCCCTTCAAAAACAACCTTTCTCTGTGTGTTTGAATGTTTCTAGGTAGGTGTCACTTTGTTCTGCTCTTGGTCAGCAGCTCCTGGATGTCTTTTGTATTCATTCCTTTCTTGATTGTGATCATTGTATCCCCTTTGCATGAAGGACCTTTTTGACTTCCACAGGAATAACTCTGTGTTTCCTGATTGCCCCACAATTCGATATGCCAGGGCCTCTGGTGTGCTTGTGTCTGTTCCAGAGGTCATTTTCCTTCTCTCTACCGTGTCTTGAAATCAGCTCGTCTTTATTGCAGTATTTACATAAGTCAGATCCCATCAATGTTCCATCATGCATGAGGGAAGGACCCATGAGTTCTAAAGCATTTGGAAATGTTTTAACAAGTCCTAAACTTAGCTGTTTTGTTGTGCAATACAGTGAAAATTCCTGAAGTGTAATGTGTTCACTAATTATTTTTTTTAACTTCCTGGGAGATTCCATATTACAAAAGTGTAAGAGTCCCATGTTAAGGGACTCTCTTCCCTTATATGCCTAGACACATCCACCCTCCCTAGAGGAACCTTCTAGACTTCAGGCAAAGCCAGCAGTAGTGGCTCTACTCTGGGTGTCAATACTGCAGGCCAGTTTGATTCTACAGTGTTCATTCCCATTTCTCACAACCCTGCCCACAAGGGAGAAGTCTGTTCCCTCCCATGTTTCTTTTCAAAGATAGCAAGGTAATCTCCTGAAGAAGTGGCCTATATTCTTCAGTTAAAGTAGATGTTTCCAGCAGGCATTGGGAAGCTGCTCTTCTCCCATAAAAATACCACATCTGATGAGTCTGGTCTTCAAAACATTTCCTTGTGTCTAAGACATTCTGCCAAATTTATAGAGGTATTTTATATCCCAAGTCTTCCCATAGAAAATTAATCTGTTCATTAAAGACAATAGTTTCTTTTTATGAGTGATAGACTATATTCAATGACACTAGTATATTTCTAAAACCATGTGCAATATTAAACTAAGCACATATGTGTGTGCACTATGCTTTTATGGTACATAAATAGTATGACAATTCAACTTATAACTTAGCATGCAAAGGGATTAATAACAATAACTAATAACAAAACAGAAAAATTATAACACTAGATTATAAAATATTCCTAGCATCCATATTCTTGCATGTGGAACTACTACTAAATAAAAGAAGTGTTGCTTGAACCCAAGCACTTTGATATAGGGACAGTTGTAGGAGGCTGCTTGTTCATTCCCAGGTGCCCAGACCTGAAATAACCACACAGAAACTGTTTAATTACAACACTGTTTGGCCTCTTAGCTTATGTATATTTCTAGCTCACTCTTATATCTTAAATTAATACATTTTTTATTATTTTATATTTACCATGAGGCTCATGGCCTACTGGCAAGGTTCCCCCTGGCAGCTTGTGTCTTTCTTGTCTGGCAGCTCCATGGCATCTCCCAACTTGCCTTCTTTCTCCCAGAGTTCAGTTTAGTTTTCCCTGCCTAGCTCTATTCTTCCCTATCACAGGCCAAGGCAGATTCTTTATTCATGAACCAATAAAAGCAACACATATACAGAAGGACCTCCTACATCAGACAGTTGGTCTGATAACCAAGATGACTTCTCTGTAGTCAATAGACTGATACTGCATATCATATGTACATATTGGGCAAAGACCTGGATCTCATCTTGGGCAGGTAAAGTTGGACATCACATGACTTCATCATGATACTCAGAATGACAAGTAATTTAAAACATGGACTGTTTATTTCTTGACTAATGGATATATTTTTCCCACAGCTGACCATGGTTAACTGCAACCAGAGAAGTTGAAGCTACACTTAGCAGGGGACTATCGTAGACTGACGTACGACAATTTTGTGAATCACTTTTTAAAACTTCTTTTCTGTTCCTGTTCAAAAGAAATGAAACATTAGACAATCCTGTTATTACATGCATTCTGATACTTCAAATGATTTATTCAGAAATATTACCTCTACCACTTATTGAGAACTTCTCTAAATTGAAATGGAGTTTGTCTGACCCTGTGCTGGACTTTAAACACCAATGTCTGATTGTTTTATTTCAATATTTCTTGCCCTATTGGAAAACTCAATAAATACTTTTTGTGTTTCTCCCAACCTTATATTTGATTAGAAATTTGCTTCATTCCTATTTTTGCTTGCAATGAGTTTTTCATGGATATTATAGGCTAGACACTTGCCAAGGGATTAATGAATTATAGCTACTTTTCATTCCTGTCTGGGAGCTCTGCATGATCGGCTAGGTATCTGGCAATAGCAGTCTAATGTGCAGCAGGTACTTAATAAATGTTTAAAGCCAGCGGGCAGGAAGAGCACAAAAGGCAGAAGCGATACCGTGACTCTACTGTGGTTTTGATTTCTGCTGGACCTTGATGGATGGGATTAGGACAGGAAGAAAGTGGTGGAGAGGAAGAGAGAGGAGCCATTATGAATGGGTGTGGAGGTGCAGAGGGGGTTGACTCGGCTTCCCTTTCATTCTGTGCAGATGTGCAGAAATTGGATAAATGAAAAGGGAGATTAAAATTGTACCATTTCAGTCATTTCCTCAGCAGTCATCTCTCTGAAGGTTGGTTCTGTAGCTGCTGGCAGGTGGCCAACTTGCTAAGTCCTCTTAAATTGACAGAGAAGCCAGATAAATATCCACTCTTGGCAGCAGTTCCCTGACAGATGGTCTGGCATTCATGGTGTAATCCCAGGCAACAATGGTAAAGCTAAAAACCCTCGAGCCTAGCAGCTCCCAGCTACTGCAAGCAATATGTAACTAGGATTTCAATGTGCTTGCAGTTACTGGGGAGGGGATGAGGGAGACAGAACCTACATTATAACCAAGAAATCACACCCTCATTGAAGAGGGTAAGTATCTAATGTGGGCGCCTTTAAGACCTGAATTGGAAGAATATAAGAACAAGATCATATACATTCTTATGCTCCAAATGCATGTTAGTAATTCACCAAGACTCTAAAAGGAAATGGAAAACAAATGGAAGTCTAAGAAATTTCATTTACAAGCTTTCTGGTCAGCAAGTTGGATTTGTTTTACTGCCAAGAAAGAAAAGAAAAAAAAAAACACCTTATGAGGGTCTCTGATAGTTGTATTTATTTGTGCTGCTGGTTTCTGGCATTAGTCCATATTCAGGGAAGAAGGACAATGTAGCAAAATGATGGCCATGTGGTCCTGGACAGCCAGAAAGTTACTGGAGCCACTAAGCTGGGTCCCTTAGCCTGACATAGCCTCTCAATGCTATCGCTTTCCTAGTGGATTGTTTTTTCTAGTGGAAGTCCCCCCTCTGTGAATCATACTTTTATTTGGGAGAAATCTTTGTGACATACTAAAAGCCACCTGTTTCTATTTTCTGCAGAGTGAATTAAGGCCTAAGAAGAATTAAGTTTGAGAAGAGAAATTAACTCAAATTATATCTATGCATATATTGATAGGATGCCAATAGGTGCCTCAAAGTAATAGACATATTAGAAAAGTCTCTGCAGACAGTTCTAGTGCCTAAATTGAGATCTCGAGGGGGTGTGAAACTTCATCAGAAATGGAGCAGATTCAGGCAGAAGACTTATTGATGCCCTGAAGCCCTTTAGAGTCATGAAGCCATCTATCACCGCGATCGGCGGTATTGGCAGGAAAAGCTGTTTGAAACTTGTCTTCTCAGAATAATTACAACCTTAGAGTTCCTGTTTAGAAGGAGGCTTTGATCAATGGTGAAACTCCCAAACTTCATTTCAGGTTTAGCTGGGAATTTAATGGTACCTGTTCTGCCCGTTGGTTTTGGTTATTTGTTTCTAAAGGAGAGCTTGCTTGAAATTGGCATTTTTCATTGCTTAGCTGTTAAAGAAGGGATACATTTTTATATATCCCTATCATCTATATCTAATATAGAATTTCCAATTCTGATTTAAGTAACACAAAGTCACATGGGGAAAGGCTCTCATCTGAAAGAGATAAGGGGTCTTTAGTGAGGGACCCCTCAACCTGCTTGCCCCTGACTTATTAAGGTATGAGGTTGATGCCATTTAGAGAAGAGGAAAACCCTACCAAGGGAGGGGCTGCTCTCAATCTCTTTTAAAGAGTGAGGATCTATATGGCATCAACCTGTGTTCAGTGCTATCGATGCAGTAGTAAACACACATAGCAAAATCATCTGCCGTGTTATATCTGCAGATAACCTACTGTCTAGTCATTTGTTAATCACGGAGACATAAGTGCTTGATATGCAAGGGAGGGAGGCTGGGTTTTGACTCACCATCCAGAGGGCGTGCCTGTGGTACCCTGGCTCTGTGCATTTGGAAAGAACATTGTGGGGGCATAAGTGTGGGGAAGAGGTGTTTCTTTATTTCATTACAGACAGACCTTACATAGAGAGAGGCAGAGGAAGGGTGGGAGGGAGGGGAGGAGAGAGACAGAGACAGAGACAGACAGACACAGAAATAGGGAGAGAAGCAGAAAGACAGAGATAAAGAGACAGAGAGAGGGAGGCTTGTCATTGGTTTGCTACTAATTTCAGCTAAGGCTGAATTGCAAAGCTTCCAGACTGTCCCAATATAGCACTACCAGCTTCCAGCAAAACCACAGAGACTGTGGGAAGGGTCTGAGTTTACATCAAACCATAACCCCAGGGAACAGAGAGATAGATATTATCTTAGGTAAAGGTTATTTTAGATAAAGATAGTGTCCTCTAACTAAAAGCTTACCTTCAAACACAGGCTGTGGCATCATCTATAAATTTGCTCATGCACATACATACACACACACGCATGCACACACACACACACACACACACACACACACAAATGAAAATGCAATAAAAATTAAGAAGAGTGGAGAAAATAAGCTGAGTTTTCCAGTTGTGGATGTCATGTGGCCAGATGCTTCAGGCTCTTGCTGTGGACTTGGCTGCCATGATGGGCTATGCTGTGAGCTACTACAACTCTCCCCTTCTTCCTTGGGTTCCGTTCATCAGAATACTTTATTTCCACAAGAAATAGAAGTAAAGATAGTCTTTCTTTAACATAACTGCATGTAGCAAGAATTCTAATTGGTCTTAATAATAAAACTCAGAGTCAACTGTCAGGGGTGAAAGCTGACGAATCAGAGAAGCAGAGCAGCAGCCACTAAAGAGTTCTTACTTCTACCAATGCTCAGACTGAAGGGAGTAAAGGCTTGTGAGCCCAAGTGCTTGGATCACCTTTGTGTGAACTCTGTTTCCCTTTTAGACAGATTCAATCTCCTGTAGCCCAGGGTGACCTGGAACTCACAGAGATCCTTCTTTCTCTATCTCCCCAGTGCTGGGATTAAAGGTGTGTGCCTCTATGGCCTGCCCTCTATGGCTAACTAGTGGCTTCCTTCTCTCTGCACTCTGATCTTCAGGCAAGCTTTATCTGTTAGATCACAAACAAAATATCACTACAACTGCATGATTGGAAAGAGTGACTAGAGAGATGACTCAGCGGATAAAACCACTTGCCTCTTTTGCTAGAGTTCTGTTCCCAGCAGGAACATGGCAGCTAATAAGAGGACCTAATGCCCTCTTCTGGTCTTCAAGAGCATTGTAAGTGTGTGGTGCATAGACACACATGCAAGTGTAAATAAAAATATAATAAATATAAATAAATAAATGAATAGACACACATGTGGGCATTAGTAAATAAATAAAATAAAATAAATCTTGAACAACACAATTGGAAAGGATATTTGGTTGTTTTTTGTGAACTTCATATATGCAAATGTATGAATGGAAACTTGAAGTAAATTGCCTTAGAAATCACATAAACCTTTAGTACTGCATGGTTAGAAAATGTGTTGATAAAATACAGCATGTATACTCTAGGTGATGTGATGATTAGGACCAGGCTCTGGGGTGGTGTCTAAATTTCTTACTTTTCAAGCTATCATATAGTATTTGAACACATTTACGAGGTATGATATGTGTAGATCCATGTCAATGAATTATCATATGGGCCACTGTTAGCATTTCATCATTTTCCCAGGTGTTGCTTTGGAGCTGCGGAAGCTCTCTTTGATACCCATCTTTCATCCCTCTCCCCCCTCCCACCAGTTTCTGCTGCATCTCTCCTAGAGTATGCTCTCCATTTTTCCTGTAATGTACTGATGAAAATACGAAGGCTAGCCTCTAGGTGCACAGAACTCACCCGTGCAATACACTGTCAGAACAGATGTTAGGGTAAAACGATATGTACTATGTATCCTGTGTATTCAATAAAGGCAAGCTTCTCGAGTATGCATTTAAATTAAATTTCCCATTTCACATGAAAATAAGAGCTGTGAAGCTATCTTATGGGTGTTGAATTTTATAGAATCTTCCGTCCATGTGAACATTACTGCTCCTTGAATTGACACGTGGAGGTGATTTGATGGATGTGTGTTCAAATGAAATGTGTCTCCATGATTCAAGGGCTGAGGAATGCTGCCATACTGTCTGGTAGGATGCTTATATTTTCCAAATATAAATTAAATTGTTTTTATAGTGTAATCTAATTGCTTAGAAGGTGACACTGAGGAAACCCAGAAAGTGAGATTACAGATGAAAGAGACTTGTAACATATTACTGCAGACTCTACGCTAAAAGAGAAACAGCACTGCCTATTTTGATTACTTTCATTACATTTGCATGGTTAGGTTAGACCTGTGATTTTCTGGTAACACACGTTAATATGGAAAGATATATTTATTTCATACTAGGAACATGAACTCTCTATCCATATTGAGTTTAAGTGAATAGCTTAATCTAGTTCTCTGAGCACATATCTACTGTAACTTGTATAAATCAGAAGTTATGTATTAAGCATATTCTTCCTAAACACTTTAACCCGTAGAAATGGAAGACTTTAGAAGGCGGGGGGCCTTCCATAGACTACACATGCTCTGAAGTTTAATAGATGAAACTGAATACCTTCTAGACTTTGGGAAAGCCTGTGAAGTTTTAGAAATCAAGCCTGATCTGAAAAACGTGTAATTTCAGCACATGCTCACAATATATTTTTGGGATTGAAGTAAAACAAACTGGAGTATAACACAGTTAACAGTAATTTTACAGCTGTCTATGACTTACCTTACTTTAGATCATGGATCTTAATTTTATTTTAAGACCTGAATTTATGCATACCCTAAATGCCACTATAGCTTCCTTTTCCCTCCATCTATCTCTTTCTCAGTCTTGCATAGCCCAGGCAGGACTGTAACTTGCTTTGTATGTGAAAATAATCTTGAATTTCTGACCCTCCTGTCTTCCACCTGCCAAGGGGAATAATTTTAGGTGAACTCCAGTACACCACGCTGCTTCTATCTGTTAGTTATGATTATGACAGCCATATACATATTAACATACCTGTGATTTCTGCAAGCGGTTGTCATGCCATCTTATAGTCACTGTGGCTATCTCAAAATTTGGCTTATGTCTTTCAAATTATAGTATTTACTTATCTTTCACTAACCCTTGTTGTTTAAGGTAATACTCATATTAAATATGTTACTATAATTCAATGTCATTATGCAGAAGTTAGTGCCTACTCGACATGGTTAAAAACACATAGCTTAGCTATAGTTACTGAAAAACTTTGATTTGAATTCACTTGCTCTCCACAAAAAATATGATTAGAATGAAGAAATTACATTTATCAAACTGATATGGGAGTTTCTTAATGTAATTCAAAACTTTGACTGTAGAGAGGGTATGAGATCCATGGAAATAGAAGTAATTAACGTGAATACATAAATCCTAAATAAAGAGTTTGTGCTAGGGAAAGATAGCAAAGGATCCAGTCTTGAGGAGGCCAAGGTCTTTCTCTTAACTAAATTCTAAAACTATCCCTCAAGTCATTACTCCACGGTGAGCAAAAGATAGATGGAGCATGCAGGTGGGGTTTCAAAGAGGAGAGTGCATCAGTATCAGAGTGGAGTCTTAAACGCTGTCAAATATGAGGCATATTGGGTCTTCCACTCTAATCATTATATAGGTGCTATATAGAAAACAGAAAGAAATCCACTCACTGGGGCATATATTTAAAGAACATGAAGCTACATTGATACCTACCATTTTCCTACTTACTGTAATTGACTTTAAAAAATTAAAAGTAACTAAATGACCCCAAAGAACATGCCCTATGATCATGTTATCCTTGCTAAACATGATTAAAATTAATAACAAGATTTTGAATGAGGCAGTGGAGGGGGGTCATGGTCATACAGAGTTGAACTGTGATTCTATTTTAAATGGTTTTTAAATCATTGTGCTTGTATCCATAAATAAAGAAAACAAATAATTCCATTAGTGTTTCATACTCAGATGGCTATGTTTTGTGGATTCAAAATGTAATAAATTAAAAATATTCGTCCCCTTATGCTTGGAAAATTAAAATGGGGCAGCAGTGAGTCACCTACCAGAAGGCATAGCTTTGGGGAGCAGTGCGCCTACTAATGACATTATGATCATTTAGTAGAAATTTAGTTCATATAAATTGTGTTCAGTGTTAGTTATTACTGTTTTAACAGTGTGGTGTATACAAGATTTAAATGGCCATAGTTACATGATAGTGAAGACATGGTGTTCATTGATACTTTGATTCTTTGGGAAGGTCACACAGCTTGTGATTGGTTTGTAATTTAACTCACACCAAAAAAAAAAAAAAAAATGAAGTTGGGCAGTGGTGGCGCACGCCTTTAATCCCAGCACTCGGGAAGCAGAGGCAAGCAGATTTCTGGGAGTTCGAGGACAGCCTGGTCTACAAGAGCTAGTTCCAGGATAGACTCCAAAGCTACAGAGAAACACTGTCTCGGAAAAAAAAATAAAAAGTAAAGATGGATGTGTCTAACTGTATCGGCTCACAGACTATATGGAGCTATGTATTCATATTGGACTGTCTGTATTCATATTGGACTGTCTGTTATCTGGAGTCGGCTGAACTCCTTGGTCAGGTTTATATGCTATGATGGAGACTGGCTGTGTTCTTTGATGGAAAGGGATGAAACTATACAAGAGACAGGTGCTGTGTTTGCAAATTATGGTTGAACCACAAGTGTGAGTAAAACGTATCAAATTTTATTTCATTCGGTTATCCACTGCAGGAACCAAGCCAAGTCCTAAGTGAATGTGTATTGTTTGACATGGGCACAGCCATGTGGAATACCAATGCTTCAGTCCCATGGGAGTGGCAGAGCCTTCCCTGGGTGAGGCTCAAGGATGACAAAGCCTTTCTCAGGTCTGAGTGTAAATGCTGACACTGTGTCGAGAAATTGTACACTGTAGCTTTCCCCCTCCCAATGTTTATGCCCTGAAGACTGCTCCTTACAGAGACTGCTCTTATATGGTCAGCTAACCTTGCCTTCTTCTGTATACAATAACCCCACCTTCTTGTACATCTATATGTAATAATCTAGGCTTCCTGTACGTCTATATGTAATAACCCCTCCTTCTTGTACATCTATATGTAATAACCCTGCCTTCTTGTACATCTATATGTAATATTCCTGGCTTCTTGTTCATCTATATGTAATAACCCCTCCTTCTTGTACATCTATATGTAATAACCCTGCCTTCTTGTACATCTATATGTAATAATCCCGTCTTCTTGTTCATCTATATGTAATAACCCCTCCTTCTTGTGCAGCTGTAGGCAATAACCCCATCTCCCTATTCAACTGTTACATAAAGAGGCTGTGCTTGGGTAGGGATAGGTTGAAGATTCTCCATCAAAGAGCCCAGCTCACCTGACCCCAAGTTTTATCTCTGTGTTTGTCTTTTCTTCATTCTCTTGCTGCCCCTTGAGCTGTGACGGAGGTGGCAATCCACATATCAACACATCATATACAGCCGATAGCCATAAGCCTCCTAGTTCTTTATTCATTCCACTATGTAAAGTCCCACAGGCACGGATTATGATGTAATGTGCATCTAATCTTTCACACAAACATACTAAAGAGCCATATGTTATGGTAATATCATTCCGGGTAATCAGACATGAAGGGATTGGTGAATGACTAGAAACCAGGACTACTTTTTTTTTTTAAAATCTATTTTAGATTTTCTAAAATATTCTGCTCTCTGTGGTTCTTGGTTCTCAGCTCAGCATATGGTAGACTTGGACTTGAGTGAGTCATCGCACTTCAGGGTACCTATGCAGTTTGGCTTTCTGAACGCTAAGTAACTGAGAGAATTAATTATCCCAAAGTTGAAACTTGACCCACATAAAGCAGGGTTAAGGAGCATCACTTTGGCGAGTGCTGAGTGAACATCCCTAGGCTCTGCTTCAGGACTTCCTGGACAGAAAGACTTCCCTGGGCTCTGCTTCCAGGACTTCCTGGACAGAAAGACTTCCCTGGGCTCTGCTTCAGGACTTCCTGGACAGAAAGACTTCTTGGGCTCTGCTTCAGGACTTCCTGGACAGAATGAAGCAGCTCTTGTCACCTCACCCAGCTACTCCTTCGCTTCATCTTCATTTCCTCTCATTTTTGTTTTTCTGTTCTGGGCTTGTATTAAGCAAATAAAAACTGTACCACCCTGCTCCTTTGTTAGAGCTCTTGTTTCCTAACATTCCTGAACTAAGACAATTTTCCTTCAAGGTATTTGTGGGTTTAATTTTTAGTCTTTTTTATTTTTCAGTTTAAAATTTCTAATTAAAATGTAATTACATCAAGTTCCCCTTCCCTGTCCTCCCCAAACCTTCCTATGCCTTCTCCCGTTATCCCTCTCAAGTCTTCCCCTCCTCCTTTCCAATTAATGTCCCTTTTTTTCTTTTTCTTTTTTAATTTTATCTAAATAACATTTTCTCATTTATTCTACATACCAACCACAGTTTCCCTTCCCTTCTCCCTTCCCCTGCTTCCCATCTGTTCCACTCCGCATCTACTTCTCTTCCTTCTCCAGGCCTCCCGTGGACTTGACCAAAGCATGGCACATCAAGTTGAGGTAGGACCAAGCTCCTCCTCCTGCCCCAAGACTGGGAGAGCATAGGAAACAGGTTCCCAAAAGCCAGCTAAATGCCAAAGATAGGTCCTGATCTCATTGCTGGGAGCCTTACAAAGAGCTCAAGCTGCATTACTGTCACACACAGGCAGTGGACCTAGATCAGTCGGTCCCATGCCAGCTCCCTAACTATTGGTCCAGAGTCCATGAGCCCATTGGGTGGGCATGTTCCTGGAGGCAAGTTGGGGGCAGGACAGAGGGAGAGACTAAGGAAAGAAAAATCTTGACAGGGGCAGGGCATTTCAGGGTTAGACAGAAACCTGACACCTGGGAAATCCCTGGGAATCCACAAGGATGACCCCAGCTAAGACTCCTAGCAATAGTGGAGAGGGTACCTGAACTGGTCATCTACTATTAACTCTCAAAGTATTTGTAGATGGGTTTTTCTTTGCGCCACCAGCTCACAAATAATTACACAGAGACTTGTTATTAATTATGAAAGTTCAGCCTATAGCTTAAGCTTGTTCCTAACTAGTTCTTATAACTTAAATTATCCCATTTATATTAATCTCCATTTTACTGTGTTCTTTTTCACCTTCCTTTCATTCTGTATGTCTGACTCCCTCCATGTCTTGTTGGCATCTCCTGTGAGCCTTAATTCTTCCACCTGCTCCTTTCTTGCCAGGAAATCCCACCTCCTACCTAGTTATTTGCTGTTCAGCTTTTTATTACATCATTCATAGAAAATACATCTTCACACAGTGTACAAATGTCCTCCAACAGGTATTTGTGAAATACACCTTCTCCAGATGGATTTTAAAACTGGGGTTAGCCACCCAAACAAGGATATTGGTAACCTCACCACTGATGACTGTTTCAGGTAAGTACAGTGGTAGTGCCCCTTAGCATATGGTGGCTGGGGAGACTCAAAAACCAGCTCATGTCCTGGGAGGCTAAGCAAATCTTGCTATGCACCAGTTGGATGGCATTACACTGGTTTCTAATAAAAAGAGAATTTCAGGACATTGAAATGCCCACCAAAACACTGAAATCCCTCAACTGCAGTATGAGTAAGATTCTCCTGTAGCCTCAAAGAACTGCATGCTAAAGACTAGGCTGTGGGTATTTGTTTGGGTCATTTGCTTGTTTAAATCAATTTTGTTAGCAAACAAAATGATGATTTTATTTTGGCATATGCATGTGCCATAGTACTTGGTTCTTACCCCACTTCTCTCAGTCCCCTCTCTTAGCCCTTTTCCCTCTTTCTGGTCTATTCCCCACTCTCAAATGGTCATGCTTCTACATCCATGTCACATGTTTCCCCACTCTCAAATGGTCATGCTTCTACATCCATGTCACATGTTTTCCATTGTTCTCTCACACTGAAGATCTTCTCTGCTGCTCTTCTCTCTCTCTCTCTCTCTCTCTCTCTCTCTCTCTCTCTCTCTCTCTCTCACACACACACACACACAGAGACACACACAGAGACACACACATGCACACACACACACTTAAATCTATATTATGAGTAGGAGGCAAAACAGGAAATTTGTATTTCCAAGTCTATATTAGTTTTCTTAGCATAAGGATCTTTCCTTTTATTGTTAAGATTTTATTTAGCTTTATTGCTAAACAACATTCCATGGTGCCCCTGTACCTCATTTTTTGTCTTTGGTTTTCTTTTTATGTTCATGTTTTTATTTATTCATTTTTAAGTTACCATACAAAGTAAAGAGTTTCATTAGGACCTTTTAATTCATATTTTGTTGATCTTTCCCTTCCACTCCCCTCTCCCTGCCCACACCCATCTCCGGTTCATCCTTTGTCTCCCCCTAGTGGACCCCATTTCACTTCCATGCCATATGTATTCTAGTGCTCTCCTCCCCTTCATCTCTACCTTAAGACTTTTTCTCTCATGGCCTACTTTCATGACTTACACTTACACACACACGATCTGCACATAAGAGAGGAAATGGGCTGTTTATATTTCTGCATTACTTTGCTTAACAAATTCCAGTTCTACCCATTTCCCCGCATGTGTCATAGTTCCATTTTTAATCACAGCCGAATAAAACACCATTGTGTGTTTATACCAAGCTTTTCTTTATCCATGAAACTGCTTTGGACACCGAGGCTCATGTGAATAGGACAGCTATAAACACAGTGGCCAAGATCTCTGTGTGAAGATGTTCACACCCTTGGGTTTACAGTCGGATAGAACTTAAATCTCCACACTGATTGTGACAGCAGTTACTCCAGCTCACACTCCCACCAGTGGTAAATAAGGGCTCCTCTTTCCCAACCTATGAGCTGGTGTCTGTTTGTTTTTCAAACTGGAATTTGTTACTGGAATGAGGTAGAACCTCAAATCAGTGTTAATGTGCATTTCCCCAATGGCTCAGGATGTTCAATATTTTTCCAAAATACATGCTGGCTCATGAGAATTATCAGCTCAGTTCATTGGCTTATTTATTGACTGGAAGATTTTCTTTTTCGGTATTAGATGTTTGCAGTTCCTTCTTCTAGATGCAAATCTCCTATATGATGTCTAACTAGCAAGGACTTGTTTCCCTTCTGTAGGCAGACTCTTCATTACTATCCCTTTGCTGTGCAGGCACTTTGGAATGTCATGTGATCTCATCGTCAATTCTTGGAATTATTGCCTGTGCAAATAAAGTCCTTTTCAGAAATTCATTGCCTAGCCCATGTCAAATGCTTCCCTGTGGTTTCTTCTGGCAGTTTCAAAGGCCCAGGTCTAATACTAATGGTCTTCCACCTACTTAAAATTTATTTTGTGTAGAGTGAAGTTAAGGATCTGGCTTTAGTCTTCTACATGTGGCTATTCTATTTTCCCCATAGCATTTGGTAAAGAGGCTTTCCTTATTTTAGTTCATAAATTCTTTGAGTTATTTTCATTATATGTTGGCATGTGTGTCTACATGTGGCTATGCACGTATGAGTGTAGGTGGCCTTGGAGGAGGCCAGAGGTGTCAGTTCTCTTGTAGCTGGAGGTATAGACTGTTGCAAGGCACCTGACATAGGTGTGCAGTACCAAATTTGGGTCCACTAGAAGAGCTATTAATCACTCAACTATCTTTCCAGGCATGTCATCTTATTTTAAAATGGGCATATCTGGGTATTGTGCTATGGCTGGCTCACACCACTGGTTCAGTGGGTAAGTGCCATCAAGCTTGAGTTCTATCCCTGGAGCTCAATGTGGCAGAAGGAGGGAACTCACATGATCGAAGGAGAGTACTGATTCCCATAAGCTGCCCTCCTAACATTCACAGATACCCAAGAAATTAAAGGGTAAAACTTTCTGAAAAATATTTAGTATATAAGTATAGTAAATTTTATGGGAATGATAGGGTTATTATAAAAGTAGATTCTTCAGACTTGCCTGGGGGCATACAGCCTATAAATAAAGACAAGATTCTTGTTCTCGAAAGTCTCCACCCATCTCCTTTTTTGATAGAGGCAACTGGCTTCTCTGCCTAGAGACCAGAAGAAGGCTCTACTGAAAGTAGATACATTATTAGATAAATCTTTTTCTGTCTCTACTGCCACTTACTACATTTAAGTCCATAAAAGGAGCAGTTCCCAATGCAACATATTACGAGTGAAACTGTATAAGTCCTATTTCCATGGGCCTATAGGTAAAACTGGATTCATGAGTTGTTAGTTAATGTCAATTTAAAAAAAAAAGGTGCATTTGGATAGAAATGAATTTGGAGGGTTTTATGTCTCTCTCCCTTTCCTCCCTCCTTCTCGCCTCCGTGTGTGTGTGTGTGTGTGTGTGTGTGTGTGTGTGTGTGTGTGTGTGTGTATGAATGCAATGTGTCAAACCTGTCCATAGCAGAATTCATGAACTTGAGCATACTATAACATAATTCAGGAGTTAACATTTCACTAAAAACACCTGGAACTGATCATAAGAGCTTTCTTGACCCTGTGAAGCCAATAATCAAATGATAGTGTACCAAATAAATGAAGCAAAAATACCTTTGTACTTCGTATAGTGAAGAAGAAGAGAGAAGACCCAGAGAGGCAGAAAAGTTAAAATGATTTATGATGTACAGTCTGAGAGTCCAAAACTTGGTATAATTGACCTGCCTTTTCCTTTGGGGAGTTCTTTGTCTTTGAAAAATTTGAGAAAGGAAGCAAGCCAAGATGGCTAGCCAGTTCCATCCAAAATACAAATAGAAATGGGTTGTAGATACATTAATCATCTTCTGATTGTTTTCCTCTCATTTATTTTACAGTTGATATTTAGTATGGACCTTTATGGTCCATCACTTTTGTGATTGTGATAAAGGATGGGGAACTGAGATTACCAAGGCTAATTTCATTGAGCAATAGTTGACAAATGTGTTGAAGGTTGTAAACCATTATAAAGTTAGAATTCGTAATTGCCTTTTTGAAGTGAGTTTACAATTAAACATTGCTATGTTAAAATAATGTTTGCCAATAAAAAATTTAAGAGCTAAGTGGTAGCTTAGTTGGCAAAGCTTTTGCCTTGTGAGCAAGAAGATCCACGTTGGATCCCAGAATTCATGTAAAAATGACTAGCATGGTGGTGCACGTGTGTAATACCAGCGCTGAGGAGGGATAACCAAGAAGATCCTGGGGGAATCCTTGCCATCCACTCTAGCCTAATTAGTGAGCTATAGGTTAATGAGAGACCCAATCTCATGATCTTCTTGAGAATGACACCTGAAGTTGTCCTCTAAGCCTCCGAATTCAAATGTACACACACCCAGACATGCACCTACAGGAAAACATGAGCACATAGACATTTTCAACATAAAATAATTTAAAGAAAACTGTTTTGCTCACCTCATTTGTAAGATAAGATCTTTTTTTTTTTTTGCTTGTTGTTTGTGTTTTTTGAGACAGTATTTCTCTGTGTGGCACTAGTTGTCCCAGATCTTACTTTGTAGACTAGCAGAGATGTGCACTACTGTGGCCAGTTCTGTAAGATGAGTTCTAAATAAACTATTTAATACATTTTATTAGATATATAGTTTTTGTTGAAGTTTTTAGTGTACATTGAAAAATGTCAACAATGGCCATGCATTAATGAGGAGGATGCCAGAGAATCAGGTGACTGCTAAGACCTCTGAGGAGAGCTAGGATTACCTAGGACTCTAAGTAAATGTACACAGTCAACTAAAATCTATTTTGAAACGCTAGATCCCCACTGAGTGCTTTTGTCAACACAACTGAGTTGTTCCTCAGGGAAGAACTGCCACATCAGCAATCTACTACAGATGTCACTGCAGTCTATCCCAACCAAGAGGAAGAAACCACATGTGTCATTAAATAATCCTTCAATAATTTGATTGACTTTGAATGTAAAGAGCTGCCCTATAAACTATGTGTTATATTGGCACACACATCCCTCCAATAACCAGGTGTATATGCATCCTTTACATAGATATAGCTTAAAATACTTATGAGTATTTCTGTCAACACTTGTGCAGGTATAATGTTAATATGTGGCTCTTCTTGAAGTGATCAATTAGTTCTTGACTCTTGCCTCTGTGGTTATCAATACAATCATTCCAACCAAATGTATACCTAGTTCTCTTGATGGAATTTGTCAAAAATATTTTTTAGTGCTATAAGATTAATGACATTTACTTCAATGTTTGGCATTCTATACATTAGTTTGACTTTAATTTTTCTTCTGGAATTGTATTTTACTGAAAGTCATTTTATTAAGACTCATTCTTTTTCTATGTGGTTATTTAAAATATTCAATTAATAATGAGAGATATTTGCTTATATGTTTCGTTAATTACCATTATTGGCCCGTTAGTTTCATTGTGGTGACTCTCACCTATCTCAAGTTATCTGGGGTAAATTATTCTCATAGTTATTTCCAATTGAAAATTGGGGTCACCAAGTCCAATACCGCTATAAAGTGCATAGACAACTATATCCTCCATCTCTTTCATTTCAAACCAGCTGAATAAAGACAAGCATGATGTTGCAGTTAAGACTTAGTTAGCATCAGCATGATTTCTCGCAAAGTGGTGACCACCTCCAGGCAGTCACAATTATATTACCTTCTGGGGAAGCTGTGCTTCGGCATGCACATGAGCCAATAATGCCAAATGAGATGCTTCTTGCTGGAGGCCAGGCAACCATGATGAGGTCAGCTTCAGAGTCAGAATAAAAAGAGAATGGAAATAAAGCTCTTAGTCTAAGACAGCAGATTCTTTAAGAATGTTTGATCTGCTTTTAATCTGGTTGGAACTGGATTGAGGAGCTAGCAATAATTCAAACCATTATTTCTGGAGAAATATGTGATAGTTATAAATGGCTGGGATAAAATTAATTCACTCTTTTTTGAAACATTGTATTTGTTATTTAAATTTTCCTCCTAACAAGATTTTGTGAGTAGGAGGCTTATTTCATCTTAAGTTGCTATGGTAAAGTAGCTCAGACAAGGACATTTATGAACAATAGAAGTATTGCTCAGTCCAGGAGAATGCATCCAAGTTCCTCTTGCCAGGAGAGTCAGTGTCTGGCACGGGAATGTCTTTCAATTTATAAATACAGTCTTTGTACTGCTCTTTTGCATGGTAGATAATATAATGTCTATTGGGACTGTTTCATAAAGGCAATAGTCCTGCTCATGAAGGGAGAGCTCTCATGACCTAATTTTCCCCTAGAAGCAGAACCTTTAACATGGTTGTCTTGTGGAGCAAGTGTCAACAAAGCATAAATATTCAGAATAGAGAAGTAGGGGCTACTGTAATTAGAGGAAGTGAGGTCTAAACTGACCATCCAAATTGGGTTTTTCAGAGAATTACAGGGTCCTCACTGATTTTTTCATCCAAGCACGTATCAAACATGTAGGTGTTCACTGAGATCCTTTTCCAGGCAGCAGAGATGAAGTCACCTGTCATTCTAATGTCTGCCTTGCCTGTGGATCTTACAGTTTGAGACACTCAGGAAACAGTGATGGGTTTTAGGATTGAGAAACTCCACTCACTTGAATGCTTGAGGCGTTTGCTCTACCTGTGATGGAAGTCCATCTTGAGACACAAAAGGAACATGGGCTGGACTAGATCCCTAGAGTCTTTCTTTCATAGACCAGTGTGACAGAGCTCTGGAAGCTCATCATTTTCTGGGGTCTGACCATTGATCCTGGAAGCATAGAGACACACACTATGCAATATAAAATCCCAAGTCTTTATTAACCATGGAGACCCATGATTTGATAAGCAGGTCGTGACACTTGATGCTCTCAAGTGTTTCATCTTTCTGATAGTAAGCTCTGGGCTAGACCCATAAGACTTTCAGTCAGAGTGGTGGTTGAATCATAGTTGTTGAGAATTCCAATGAAGTGAGTTGAAGTGGAAAAAAATTGAAGATTCTGAAAAGTATTCTTTTGATATAAATACACCCTTCTCTCAATTCTTCCTCTACTCTGATTAGTTCATGGTGCACTTTGTCATACTTTAATTCAAAAGCAATCTACCACCATCAACCTCTTTCTTTTTCTATCCTTGTCAGATGGCGCAGTACACAAGATGTCTTTAATCACACTCAGCTTGAACACGAACGCATAGCCTCACCAGTAGCACTAGAGATTGAAATGCTGGAGCCATGGAATTAACACTGGATTCAAATATATGTCATGAAAAGTGAAGAACTCATTTTAAATTAAGGAATCACGGCACAAAGTACATATCAGCACTGATTAAAAAGAACCAGAAGATTCAAGGTTAGAATCTGGCATAGGATGGAAAGGTAGAACGTAGTACATGTTATTACTACATCGGTAGTGGCAGTCCTCTCTTAGTCTTGCTTTTACCATCTCAACAATTTCCTCATTCTGAGTATGCCAATTTTCTACATATTAGGCTCTCATTGGCAAACTCGTTCCTCTACTTCCAGGTGAAACTTGTAGTTAGTGTATATGCAGACTGTACCTAAAAAGCCAGAAGTAAAAGTTGGTGGAAATTTTTGAAAAGAAGACAACAAATATAAAATGTAATGGACTTCAGAAATTTCATATGAGGTTGAGGAAAAAAAGCATTTTTCGGAATGTTAAGCTTATAGATGATGATATAATAAGTGAGAATAGAATAAAGATGAGCAATGAATGCTTCATTTAGGTAATTGTTGAAATTGAATTTATTTAGATAATTTTAACCCCAAATGTCTTTCTAGGATTAACTCTAAAGTAAGCTACTTAAATTTTGTTCTTTAAAAGTAAGTCCATATTATTAAACAGTGGCAGTGGAGAGGTGGAAAGATAGAGGGAGAAGAAAAAGAAATACAAAATACAAAACGCAGCTTCAATCTCCACGTTCTGAGCACATCCACCACGCTGTGGAAGGAAGCATTGGCAAGAAACAAATAGGGCTGACTGACTGTCCGGTTCAAGCTGGCTCCAGCATGTGTCTGCTATTAAACCTTGTATTCTTAATGGTGACCACAAAATGAGCAATAATCCACATGCCAAGGGAGTCAGAGGGCTTCCTCCATACTGTGTTACTGTCTCTTCTTAGACTTTAAGACTATGTTTTAGGGATTGCTCATTTCCTCCTGAGTTCCCCAGCTTCAATTACGGTTAATTGTGACCATAAAAACTATTAATCATTTGGCAAAGGCTGCTTCTATGTGTGGGGAAATCTAGAGAATAGATTAACACATTAGGCAACTAATAATGGCCTTTCCATTATAAAAGTTTTATTAGAAATAGCAAAACATAGCATATAGCTATCAACTGTTATTATTTATATTAACATTAAACAGGTTTTAAAAGAAAGTGAGTATAGAAGCCCCATTGCATTTCATCTGATTAACCAGTAAATGTTTTTATTATTTCTCCTACATCTCACTTCCACCCATCAGAGGCTTTAAAAAGATTAGTCTTTCCCTCTTTAGAAGAGTTTTAGTATCAGAAAGCAAAGGCCTTGACATCTATATACACTTGGACATTTTCCTGAACTGACCATCTTCACCGCCCTGTTTGCTGCTGTAGATTTCCTCACTGTTCCTTCTTAAAACCATGTTTGAGAGGACTAAGCCCTGTGGAGTGTAGAGGACCAGCCAGAGAGGGGCAGA